>JAXQQM020082697.1:0-19500 GCA_034641835.2 Pinus albicaulis | reverse complement strand
TGAAAATATGTTCTTTTTAGATAATGAGATCAGGCATATGTTCACTATAAAGCCTAACTTTGCCAAGTATACAAAGGCAGATGAAAGTTATAGAAAATTGAAGACTATGAAGATCCCCTCTGCAGAAAAGTGTCAAGAATTCACAGATCTGCTGTGAATTTAATGGATAAAAAATAGAAAATTCACTTGCAAATTCATTTTTTACTGTTACCTCAAATGGTAAAAATACAGGGTTAAAGTGCACAACAACAATCAGTTCAAATTAGAATAATCAGTTCTATTTTTGCTTGTAAAAAGGTAACAGCTTGCAAACTGTTTTGCAGCTGTCCCTCTTTTTTAAGTTTTCTTTCCTATTTTTGATTAAAACATTATCTCAATTCCTGAGATATTTTGTAAACATTTTTTTGTATAAATACTTCACAATTCGAAGTATTCGGTGTGAATAAAATTTCTCAAGACAACTATAGTCCGTGCTCTCTACTTGGCATTTTAATGTTTTCTACTTTGTTCGTGCTCTCTACTTGGCCATTGGCCTGTGGGTGATATGGAGTTGTAATCTTGTGCTGAATGTGGTAGTTTTGCAATGTTTCAGCTAATTTATTAACTACAAATTGTGGTCCTCCATCTGTGATTATGTCCCTTGGGAGACCATAGCGCACAAGCCTTTGAAGAAATTTATGCTACGGTCCTACGTAGCTTTTAACCTTTCTGTGACCCATAGTGACATATTCGGTTGCAACTAGGATGTATGTTTTTTGGTTTGAGGAGGGACTAATGAAGACCCATGAAATCATGAAATTACTTGATTCCAAGTAAGTTCAATCACTAGTTGAGGTTAAAGGAATTTCATCGGTAGCAGTCTGCCCTTGGCGACTATCAAGGCTTGCTGCAATTTTTGGCATCATAAGATGGTAAGAGCTGACGTAATAGGATTAGTAAGCTGCCAGGCGATTCTACGGTTCCCAGTTAGATCCCCTTCTTCAATCTTATTATCTGTAGCTTAAGGATTCTTAAGTGCCCTTTTGCTCAGATTCCATCCACTCCATCAAATCAAGCCTATACATAGCCTTAGAAGGTCACCTATCTTGCCCTTAGCACATTTGCATCTCTGAGCCTTATTTCTTAGTTCTGCTTGCCTAGAGAGTTGACTCCATTGCTCAATATTCTGGTAGATCCTTCTCGTTTACCTTGAAATATCTTTATTCCCACCAATATTTTAAAATCAAACCCAAATACACAATCATAGCTAGCCTAATATCTGTTACTAAAACAAAGCTAAATCATACGGAGAGATCCCTCTCTAGAGTTTAAGAAGGCTAGATCTTGAATTCCCAAAGCGGTTCTTGGTTACCCCTAGTGTTCTTAACTACAAAAATCCCTATCCCACAACCTGAGAATTACTAGGGTGATAACAGGCCTTGGGGGTATTATGATCCTTGGAGGAAACTCCCACAGCTAGAAGAGTTGACAGAGAAAATTGGATCGAGTACAAAGGTGTGGCAGGTGGGTTTTACCCTGTACCAATTGTTATGGTGCATATATGATGTGTATTATAGTTTATCTTATAATTTTTTTGAAGTAGCATACAACAAGGTGACAGAGAAAATTGGATCGAGTACAAAGGTGTGGTAGGTGGGTTTTACCCTGCACCAATTGTTATGGTGCACATATGAGAACCACTCTCTAGAGTATACATCGATTTTGTACACATGGCTTTTCAGTTGCTTTTTTAGATATATCATTGGTGATGATCACATGATTATATAATGAACCATTAAGTTGAACTATGAAATTATTCCTCACAACACACACACACAAAGCGTCGCTATTGCGACGGATGCCTCCAAACGTCGCAATTGCAACACTTAGACATTGTGTTACAATTGCGACGTTTGGAAGCATCTGTCGCAATAGCGATGCCTTGGAGATTAGGGTCGCCATTGCGACGTCTTCCTTCAGACATCACAACTGCGACACTTTGTCTAAGTGTCGGTATTACGACCCATTTCTCTAAACGTCGGTATAGCGACGGTTTCGAGCGGGATTGAAAAAATTTGCGGAAATTTCCGACATTTGGTCAAAAGCGTCGAAAGCAAGTGTCGGAATTTCCGCCAAATGTAGTAGTTTAGCGACGCTTTGGGCCATGGTGTCACAATTGCGACGTCTTCCTCCAAACGTCGCAATTGCGACAGGTTTTAGGTGTCGGTATGGCAACACGTTTCTATAGACGTCGGTATAGCGACGGTTGCGGGCGGGATGGAAAAAATTTGGGAAAATTTCCGACATTTGGTCAAAAGCGTCGGAACCAAGTGTCGGAATTTCCGCCAAATGTAGTAGTGTCTCTTTGCATACGAATCTGAGACACATGAGTTGTATTTTTCCCAACACAACATGCCATCAGCTATAGGGCTGACCTAATCATCATCCTGCATAGTCAGTTTGTAAATATGGTCAACATCCTCCTGATCATGTACCGGCTTTGTATAGCATTCACCTTCCGCTGGATCCAGAGGGACTATTACCCATGTACCATCATTCTCAAAGACCATGCTCCTCCTTTTTAGGTTAATGATACTTCCCATGTCAATAGCCCAATCCAGTCTTAAGAGTGCAGGGTAAGGGTTCTGTTGTAGCTGCTACAACACCCTCCAAAATTTTTCCCCTTTTAAATTTTTGAGCCCCTAACCTTTTTGAAAAATGGAGTCAAGCCTAAATTCACTCTTTCAAAATCTCAAGTCGCTAATTCACAGAATTGGTTAACTCATTTAATTTGTGACCCTGTGACCTTGCGACCCCTCAGGTTGCAAAGTCACGAGGTCGTACATCATCCCGAAACCAAACAATTGCGATCTTGCGATCCTGCGACCCTGTGACCCCCTATTTCGCAAGGTCGCAGAGTCGCGAGGTCGCACATCGCATCAACTCAACTCATTTGTGACCTTGAGACCCTCATTTATTGCCCACACATGCAACCCATTTATATATAGAAGGGTCGCATAGGTTGCATTTGACCTACGTGATGGAGAAAGAAAAAGCCTCTAACAAGCCAGCTGGACTGCGTTTTCCCGGCTAAGTTACCTAATCCTCCTGCTGTTTCCTTTTTTACTTATTGTTGCCTCCTTTTCCCTCAACTTAGCCCTTTGTAAAACCTCAAGCTAGCTTCTGTTGTCTTCCATGAATCGTGTTGCTGTAACTTGCCACTCCCCATAGCTTGATGTCCCTGTGTACCTCCTTTGGAAGCCTCCCTTGCATTATCCTATTCAAGTTCCCCTTCAATCCCTTTCAATAAGGAACTTAATTCTTACTTCCCACTTAATGTGTCACCCTACCTCCCTTTTCACTAAAAAATAAGATGAAGGTCTTCGCTGCCGCGTAAACCGTCTGGAAAGCCCTAGTGCGACTTGCCACCTCACGACTTGGTGACCTCGATTGCTAAGTCACAGGGTCGCTAGGTCGCATATACGTAAAAGTTCAGAGTGATGCGACTCCATGACTTAACGACCTTGCGACCCAATTGCAAGTCGCTAAGTCGCCAGGTCGCACTTCCATGAAGATCTAAACCAGTGCGACTTAGGGAGTCAGCGACCTCGTGACCTAGTCGCAAGTCGCCAGGTCACTAGGTCACTTTTATGTGAAACCTTAAACCAACACTACCTAGCGACCCAGTCACAAGGTCGCCAGGTCACAGGTCCACCCATTTCTTTGAAAATAGTTTAGCAGAGGTAGGAGAAGCTCAAATATTTATAAATATGACATCTGTCTTATCATGGGATTGTGTTATTAACATGCCAGGGAACCTCGAATTTGAGCTAGAGTGTGCATCCATCTCGTCCTCCTCAAGTGATATGGGGCCTCCGACAGTTTGCAAAAGGAACAAAAGCCTCGAGATAGAAATATCGAAGGAGGAAATACCTATTTCTCTTCCCCCTATCTATGGAGACACAACCTGCACTTTCGACAAAGGGGATAGTATGACTTGGTATCAGGTGTACCAAGAATTTACAAAGCCTGAATTTCCAGAAGACCTCCTAGACTGGTAGGCGTATGTGCAGGTAAAAAGATCCAAGCTCCATTACGCAGGTGCCCATCCACCTATATTCCCATGTGCAGATCTAATCGAGTGGATCCTGAAAAAGGTCGACCCCAAGATATAGGTTATTTGGGATCATGCTGGGAAGACATTCGCAAACCTAAAGGGACAAGATGTAGAATTCTATTATGCTCTTCCCGCCTGAGAACAGACCTTCAACGATGAGTGGGATACCACCCATGTAGTCCCCATTCCCGAGACCTTAAGAGGGTGGTGGGAAGACCCAGAAAAGTTCCAGCTCAAGAAAGACCAGGAATATGAGACGATAGGTCTCAAAAAGGTCTACAAGCTTGTAGCTGCAATGTTATGTAGGATGTATGGCTGTCCAGATGCAACCACTTTCAATGATGCTTGGTTTTCTCTGATGTATTTTGTTACTATGTATGGCACCCGCTTCAACTGGGCCAACTTGATAGTTGCAGCCCTCAGATCAAACATATCTACAGCACTAGCACATGATGAAGGGTATGCATCAAAATTTTACATGGTGTCTTACCTTTGGGATGCGGTATGTGCAAGGTGCCATTTTGAGGCGTGGGCACACAACTGGGATCCGAAACACAACGGTCCAATTCACAAATATTTAATCATGTTCTAATATTCCATATATAAGCAGGACATGGAGTCAATCGCACACAACTTCATCCCCGCTCTCTGTGGGAATCTATTTGGAAAAGACACCCCGTGCATGTCAAGGTGAGCCATGGAGATGATAACCCGAGTAGCCCACTGGTTCCCTGACATGGATGGTACTTTCATCTGAGTTTCCGGGTCATTCAAGGCTCCTCACACACGGCCCTAGTTCATAACCGACAAACTCCTCCTCTAAGAAACATGTTACCAAGTGTCAGGGGGTTTTTCAAAAGTTTTGAATAAGGGCAAGAAGAAGCCATGGCCCACCCTTCCACTCACTATCGACGCGTACACAGTGAAGGATTTCAGGGAAGTAGAGGCAGAGGCCAAGCAAGTCAGAGGAATACCCATACTAATGAAATATCACTCACTATTCAGGGAGAGCTGGTCACTTTGGAGGCCACCATGAAATAGGTATATGAAAAACTGTTCACAATAAAACAAATCATCGTGCCACTACTGAAAGCACGGGCAGAAACCAAGAGGAGGAACACATAGCTAAGGGAAGCCTCTACTGCCTTGGAAAGAATGCTGGAGTGGTCTAATAAGTATCCACAAGCTCTGGCTACCTTGCCTAGAAAAGATTCGATTGCCACCTAGAATGACAAAGTTCAAATCCTGATATAGGTACAATCCAAGGAGAAACTCATCAAGGATTTGGAGAAAGTAATGTCTGCATATGAACATTTGATTAGCGGCAGTGACTCAATGGCTGAAATACACCACATTCTATCTCTGGGTGCACTGGGTGAAGAGAAAACGTGGGAAGAAGTCTCCAAATATATCCAAGCATTTCTATAGCCCATAAGGCAAACAACCACCTCTCAAGACTTGCTGACATCACAAGAAAACCTGGTTCAATTCATCATGACACCAGTCCGGATCTACACCAAACTAGCCTCCTTGGCAAATCAGATCACGATCAAGAGGGAAACTTTGATTCCAAATGCTCTCATGTGTCTTCACAGGTTGAGAGAGGATACGCCTCAGGTCTCCCCAGTGGCTGTAGATTATTGGGCATGGCAGAGTTACCTCAAGGAACAGTAGCAGGTAGATTTCATGACCTCGCAATCACCCAACTGCTCCCATGACCAAGTCACATATTGCAGCAAACATAAGAGGTCACAGGTAGCAACAGCCAAGGGGCCGCAGGTCGTATTTATAGCCAAGGTCGCAAGTCACGGATTCCATCAAGTCATAGAGCATCTCAATAGTCAGGAAGGAAAAAATTCAGGGATACCCAAGGATCAATTTTGTCTTATAAATACCCTCTTCGAGGAATCGTAAAAGGGATTTTTTTTTTGGGAATCCAAAGGAGCAAAGAGAATTGTATAGCATTGAATTCACTTTTCTATGAATGAATACAAGCACTTTTTTTTATTCCACTCTTGGATCCGATGAGGATTAATGTGTTAACACTGTGAATATTTTGTCTTATGTATCTGATATATTTTTGATTAAGTAATCTGCGTTTTCTTCTTATATCATTTATACATTTCAGCTCACTAAATGTGTTAACGATGTTAGGTTTTTTATTTATAAGATGTTAGAAACTCTGTTACTAACATTTATCTCATCTCTTGAGACTGCTTAAGGAAGTGAAGGGTGCTCTAACCATAAAGAATTGTTTCTTCCATGGTTTGAACAACTTTTACAAGCGTGACCCTAATGATGTGCTGCTAAAAACATTTCCTCTGGCAGCATACTTTAACTCATATTGCTATTCATAGTGTTTTATGTTCATTAAGACTCATCAACCATTTGTCTTGTACCATTCGATAATCATGCGTTCATAGTTCTGCAGGGCTCGTTTTTGTCTGAGAAAAAGCAGAATTCAGTGGTAGTCGGACCCACACCCCTGACGAGATCCTTATTATAAATAGTTTAGAGTCTAATCGGGACTTTCTACCGAGGAGATCCCTTACTGTTGGCTAGACATATTTTCCCATCAACAGATTTGGTGCTGGAAGGAGGGCCTGAATGGCAGGCTCCCAAGACACAAGCAACATTCTGTTGCAAACCCCAAAGGGGGAAATCATGTATGAAAACACTGGTCCACCACCCCCTGAACATTATCTTGAATAAGAACCCCTATTCTATGAGTTCACCTCTGAATAGCTAAGGGCCTTGCGCCCAATTTCTCGTGATCTCATCAGAGGCTTGCAAAACATCCTAGCCACCAGCTCCTTGGTCAACCCTCAGACTCCTGCGGCCCGCTGCCTTTCATCCGGGGGACGCGGGTCGAGTTCTCTTCCTCATTTTGGTGGGTCTCATGATGAAGATTGTGTATGAATGTCATAGGCGTTGTTCTCTGAAACCCCCTCCAACTGGTCCACAGAGGAAGCAAGTAGGCGGTCTGAAAATCACCAAAACCCGACGACCAACCTGTGGTGATGACGCCGACAAATAACCGGCCTAAGGGCGTTGTCGAGAGGGTCGGGGGAAATGAGGATGTGGTGATAGAGGCCGTGACGAGTCGAAATCAGAATATGTTCTTTCATTCTTGACAAGCACGCTCGGGGCTAGAATTGCAGAGGAGAAAATCGGGACCGTCGGTCCCATCATGAGCACGAAGCATGCGAGTCGGGCATAAGAGTGAATCTAAAGTGAGAGCCAAGGACTTGTTTACATGCCGCGCCACCGGCCAGGTACAGAGGTGTGCAGCGTTAGCTTGGATGGCACAATCTCCTTTAGCTCTCCATGCCCCCCTCCATGACATGCCCTGACATCCTGAGAAGCACCTCCTCAAGTTCGACCCCGAAAAGGGTACGCTGGCCGAAGATCACATAAGAAACTTTTACTTGGCCTTACAAATGGTGAGGGTGCAGTCTGAAAATGTAGCATGCCATATTTTTCCTCATACTTTAGAAAATAAAGCTGCTACATGGTACCGGTCCCTCCCTGTTGCTTCCATTTCTTCTTGGGAGCAATTTCGCGGTACTTTCCTTCAAAATTTTTCGGCAGACAAAACTCCTTCTATGCTTCTCACGGAGCTTAGTACTTTGAAATTATAGAAGAGGGAGAAAGTAAAATATTTCAATCAAGGCTTCGCTACTATATTGAAAAAATTCCCGCTAAATATGGCCTCAGATGATTCCATCACCATTGACTACTACACAAGACTCTCACAAAGGATATTGGAAAAGCCTTCATTGATAACTTTCTCATGGTCTCTACCTCTTGGAGTATGATGAGTCACAAAAATTTTTGATGTAACTCCATGATGGTCCAGCGGGTGGGTACTATGCGGGAGATACTGCTCACAAGATCATGTGTGCCAGTTTCTATTGGCCTGCTCTATTCAAATATGTGCATGCTTATGTCTGGAAATGCCCACAATGCCAAAAGTTTTCCAATAGGGAAATATGACCTTCTGCCCCATTTCTATTCGTCGTGGTGGAAGAACCTTTTCAGCAGTGGGGGGCTTCACGTGATTGGGGAAATCTTGCCACACTCTTCCAAGCAACATAGATACATCCTCACAGCCACAGACTACTTCGCAAGGTGGGTTGAAGCAATACCATTGCTTCAAGTCAATGATCAAGAGGTAATAGCCTTCATCACCCAACACATCATGATCAGGTTTGGCATTCCAACCTCCCTTGTTTTTGATAACGCAACATATTTTTCATCTTTTATATTATATGAGTTTTCTCTATAAAAAGGTATAGTGCTGAAACACTCTGCCAATTATTACCCCCAAGGAAATAGGTTAGTCGAGTCAACTAATAAGAACCTCATCTGCATCATCAAAAAGACTCTGTTGTCCCAACAATGAAATTGGCATAACGCACTCCATAATGCCCTATGGGCTAATTAGGTCACACCCAAGTCATCTTTGGGCACCTCCCCATTTTTTCTTGTGTACGAAAAAGAGGCTATTCTTCCTCCCAACCTGTCTCTCCCATCCCTTCAATTATCTCAAGAAACTCATGGCACTCCTTGCCCTGCCTTACAATCCCGAATAGAAAAATTGTTGAAGCTAGAGGAGGAAAGGCTGAAAACCCGAGAAAAATTCACCATCCACCAAAGTCGAATAAAATGATGGTTTGACAAGAAGTCTGCCGGAAACAAATCTTTTGAAGTAGGTGACCTTGTCCTCAAATGGGAAAAATCTCACAAGGATAAAGTAAAACACTCCATATTCCAAGCCCTGTGGACAGGTCCCTTCCAAATTAAACAAAAGGTTAGCTCCCACACTTACAGGCTATAGACCCTTGAAGGGAGAATTGAGGTCCTCCCAGTAAACGGGCACGACCTTAAACACTATTTTACCTGACAGCCCCAGGGGGGTCATCACCATACCCTGTACCATATTTTTTTTTTTTTTTTGTTCATTTTTTTTTGTTCTCATTTTTGTTTTGTTTTCAATAAATCGCTTGTTCCAAGCAGGCTCTCATTAGCCCTTTCCCTTTGGCATCCCAAGTTGAAGGAGATATGTAGAAGTTACTCAATTGGCATGCTGTGCCGCAATCTATGCTGGTGAAGAATTGCCCCTGAAACACAAAAGTAGCATGATCTTGCCAGTGATATGCACTCAATGGGGAAACACAGCCGATTCCTAGGAGCCAAGTGCAGGTAGCCTACCTAGGATGCTAGCCTAGTGGATTGTCATACAGAAGAAATTCTCGGTGTAATCGGTCACTAGACGGAAAGGGGACAGAGTTGACCTCAGGAGACAAAAGGATATGCGGGAAAACCCAAAAGTCCTCATATAAACTGGAGCAACCTCTCTTGCAAGCAAAATAGGTCGAGATCCCTCATCCGCACAAGAAATAAATGCCACAATTAAATAAGTGCCTTGAGCACAATCAAATAAATGCCCCAAGCACATTTAAAATAAGTGGAAATTATCACATGAATAAGGGTAAAGGATTGAGAAAGGCTTCCTACGTAGAGAGGTGATGCGACGACTCCATCGGGGTATTGACCAGACTTGTTGGCAGCAGAGAAATTTTTGTGACTCCTAGGCAGTGACTCCATCGGGACCACCAAGTTCGCTGGCAATGGAGCAACACGATGAGGACAAAATAACTATACCGGATCCTGGAAATACCTAAGGTTACTCCAACCTTTTCTTTCGGTCTCCAGGAATGAAAATGTGGTGGACCAACACTCTGGGACATGCAGATAGGTGAAGCAAACAAGGAAGGGCCAAAGATGAAAGTAGTGGGACCCATGAAGTGAAAGGATCAGCAGGCTAAGCCCCCCCACCCCCCACAAGATGAAGCACCTGTAGAGATCTTGGGTCCTACCAATGAATCACCATTTGTTGTAGCTGCTACAACACCCTCCAAAATTTTTCCCCTTTTAAATTTTTGAGCCCCTAACCTTTTTGAAAAATTGAGTCAGCCTAAATTCACTCTTTCAAAATCTCAAGTCACTAAGTCGCAGAATTGGTTAACTCATTTAATTTGCGACCCCTTAGGTCGTGAACTCGCGAGGTCGCACATCATCCCGAAACCAAACAATTGCGATCCTGTGACCCCGCGTCCCCCCAGGTTACAAGGTTGCAGAGTCGTGAGGTCACACATCGCATCAACTCAACTCATTTGTGACCTTGCGACCTTCATTTATTGCCCACACGTGTGACCCCTTTATATATAGAAGGGTTGCATAGGTCACATTTGACCTGCACGACGGAGAAAGAAAACGCCTCTAACAAGCTAGCTGGAGCGCGTTTTTCTCGGGTAAGTTTCCTAATCCTCCTATTGTTTCATTTTTTACTGATTTTTGCCTCCTTTTCCCTCACCTTAGCCCTTTCTAAAACCTCGACCTAGCTTCTGTTGTCTTCCATGAATCGTGTCGTTGTAACATGCCACTCCCATAGCTTGATGTCCCTGTGTACCTCCTCTGGAAGCCTCCCTTTCATTAGCCTATTAAAGTTCCCCTTCAAGCCTTTTCAATAAGAAACTTAATGCTTGCTTCCCACTTGATGTGTCACCCTAACTCCCTTTTGATTAAAAAATAAGATGAAAGTCCTTGTCGTTGCATAAACCGTCTGCCAAGCCCTAGTGTGACCCGTGACTCTGCGACCTCGTAACTTGGCGACCTCAGTCGCTAAGTCGTAGGGTTGCTAGGTCACATATATGTAAAATTTCAGAGTGACATGACTTTCCAACTCAGTGACCTTGTGACCTGGTCGTGAGCCACTAAATCACCATGTCGCACTTCCGTGGAGATCTAAACCAGCGCGACTCAACAACCTCGTGACCTAGTTGCAAGTTGCCAAGTCGCTAGGTCGCTTTTTTGTGAAGGTTTAAACCAACGCGACCCAACGACCCAGTCACAAGGTTGACAGGTTATAGGTCCACCCATTTCCTTGAAAATATTTGAGCAGAGGTAGGAGCAACCAAAATATTTATAAATATGACATATGTCTTATCGTGGGATTGTTTTATGAACATGCTAGGGAACCTTGAAGCTGAGCTAGAGTGTGTATCCATCTCGTCAGCCTCAAGTGATATGGGGCCTCCGACAGTTCGTAAAAGGAAAAAAAGCCTTGAGATAGAAATCTCGGAGGAGGAAATACCTATTTCTCTTCCCCCTATCTATGGAGACACAACCTGTAATTTCAGCAAAGGGGACATAATGATTTGGTATCAGGTGTACCAAGAATTTACAAAGCCTGAATTTCTAGAAGACCTCCCAGACCGGTAGGAGTATGTGCAGGTTAAAAGATCCAAGCTCCATTATGTAGGTGCCCATCCGCCTATATTCCCATGTGCAAAGCTGATTGAGTGCATCCTGCAAAAGGTCGACCCCAAGATCTGGGTTATTCGGGATCATGCTAGCAAGACATTCGCAAACCTGAAGGGACAAGATGCAGAATTCTATTATGCTCTTCCCCCCTGAGAACAAACCTTCAATGATGAGTGGGCCACCACCCATGCAGTCCCCATTCCCGAGACCTTAAGAGGGTGGTGGGAAGACCCAGAAAATTTTTGGCTCAAGAAAGACCAGGAATATGAGATGGCAGGTCTCAAAAAGGTCTACAAGCTTGTAGTTGCAATGTTATGTAGAATGTATGGCCATCCAAATGCAACAACTTTCAACAGTGCTTGGGTTTCTTTGATGTGTGTTGTTACTATGTATGGCACTCACTTCAACTAGGCCAACTTGATAGTGGCGGCCCTTAGATTAAACATATCTGCAGCACTAGATCCTGATGAAGGGTATGCATCTGAATTTTACATGGCGTCTTACCTTTAGGATGCAGTATGTGCAAGGTGCCATTTGGAGGGGTGGGCACACAACTGGGATCTGGAACATGGCGGTCCAATTCACAAATATTTAATGGTGTTCTGGGATTCCAGATATAAGCAGGACATGGATTCAATCGCGCACAGCTTCATCTCCACTCTCTATAGGAAGCTATTTTGAAAAGACACCCCATGCATGTCCAAGCAATCCATGCAGACTATAACCCGAGTATCCCACTGGTTCCCTGACACAGATGGTACTTTCATCCAATTTTTTGGGTCACTCAAGGCTCCTCATGCACTGCCCCAGTTCATAACCGACAAACTCCTCCTCCAAGAAACATGTTACCAGATGTCAAGGGTTTTTTCAAAATTTCTCACTAAGGGAAAGAAGAAGCCATGGCCCACCTTGCCACTCACTATCGGTGCACACACAGTGAAGGATTTCAGGGATGTAGAGGCAGAGGCCAAGCGAGTCAGAGGATTTTTTCTACCTCCCTTGGCACACCGGACATATGATCTTGAGAGAATCATCCCTACCAACTGCAAGCATGCCAAATTAAAATGGATTTACCAGCATACTGATTGCCCAGCTGAAGATAGAGTCAGGAATTGGTACAATAGAGACAGAGAGGATGCTCCAGAGGAATCAACTGATCATGAAGATAAGGATAATCAGAATTTAGAAGAAAGGATCCATACACTGGGAGGAGCATCATCCTCCAAAGCCAAGAAGCGAAGGACCAGTACAGGTCATAACTCTTCTACCCAAGAAAGAGAAAAAGAGGCTAAAGCTCAACAAGAAGCCGAGGAAAAGCCAAAGGAAGAGGAGGACAAATGAAATAATAAAATGAAAGAAGAACAAAGAAATAAGCAGGCGGAGGAAAACAACAAGAAAAAGGAACAGGAACAAAGGAAGAAAGAAGAGGAACAAAAGGCAGAAGCTCAGCGCCAGCTAAAGATAAAATAGGATAAGGTAGAAGTTGAGCACCAGCTAAAAGAAGATCAAGCTAGAGAACAAGCTGAGCACCAGCTAAAGGAAGAATAGGACAAAGCAGAAGCAGAGCACCAGCTGAAAGAAGAACAAGATAGAGCAGAAACAGAGCAAAAGAGGAGAAATTCGAAAGTCTAAGGAATATTCCTCTAAAGGAACTAAAGGAATGAAGACACCTCCTCCAAAGATAGAGAAACAAACATAATTGCCACACATCGAGGTACCCCAAAAAAATCCTGCAACCAATGTGCGCTTTTCCCTCTCGGAATTGGGTACCTCTGATGATCTAGATGACAGAGTGCTTGATCTCACAAGACTTACCTATGATCAATTCACACACAAGATTAGGCAGGAAAAGAGAAGATGTTTGGCACAGGACCCTGTTGCACCCCTTACAGTCACTACAGAGAAGGATATAGTCTTGGACACCAGGACCAATCCAGTTATGATTGTATCAGCTAGTACCTCTTTTGCAGCAGCCACCAAGGAGAACGTAAGCATAATGAGTAGAGAAATTTTGTCCATGCAAAATAGACTATAGGCCTCTGAACTAAAGACAGCTAAATCAGAGTAGGAAAATAAGGCGCTACAAGAAGAAGTCCAATAGCTTCAGGTTAGGAATACCCTACTAATGAAATATCACTCACCGTTCAGGGAGCTAGTCACTTTGGAGGCCACCATGAAACAGGTATATGAAGAACTATTCACGATAAAACAAACCGTCGCACCACTACTGAACGCACAGGCAGAAACCAAGAGGAGGAGCACATAGCTAAGGGAAGCCTCTACTACCTTGGACAAAATACTGGAGTGGTCTAACAGGTATCCACAAGCTCCAGCCACCTTTCCTGGAAAAGATTGGATTGACACCCAGAATGACAAGGTTCAAATTTGTATAAAGGTACAATCCAAGGAGAAAATCATCAAGGATTTGGAGAAAGTAATGTCTGCATATGAACATTTGATTAGCGGCATTGACTCAATGGCCGAAATACACCATATTTTGTCTCTGGGTGCACTGGGTGAAGATAAAATGTGGGAAGAAGTCTCCAAATATATCCATGCATTTCTACAGCCCATAAGGCAAGAAGCTGCCTCTCAAGTCTTGTTGGCATCACAAGAAAACTTGGTTCAATTAATCGTGACACCGGTCCGAATCTACACCAAACTGGCCTCCCTAGCAAATTAGATCATGATCAACAGAGAAAATTTGATTCCAAATTCTCTCAAATGTCTTCACAGGTTGAGAGAGGAAATGCCTCAGGTCTCCCCAATGGTTGCATATTATCGGGCATGGTAGAGTTACCTCAAGGAACAACAGCAGGTAGATGTCCGTGACATCGCAATCACCCAACTTCTCCCATGACCAAGTCACATATTGCAGCAAACAGAAGAGGTCGTAGGTAGAAATAGCCAAGGGGTCACAGGTCACAATTATAGCCAAGGTCGCAATTTTCAGATTCCATCAAGTTGCAAAGCATCTTAACGGTCAGGAAGGTGAAAAGTCAGGGATACCCAAGGGTCAATTTTTTCCTATAAATACGCCCTTCAAGGAATTGTAAAAGGGCTTTTTTTTTGGGACTCCAAAGGAGCAAAGAGAATTGTATAGCATTGAATGCACTTTTCCATGAATGAATACAAGCACTTGTTTTGATTCCACTCTTGGATCCGATCAGGATTAATGTGTTAACACTGTGAATATTTTGTATTATGTATCTAATATATTTCTGATTAAGTATTTTGTGTTTTCTGCTTATATAATTTATACATTTCAGCTCACTAAATGTGTTAATGATGTTAGGTTGTTTATTTAGAAGATGTTAGCAACTTCGTTACTAAAATTTATCTCATCCCTTGAGACCACTTAAGGAAGTGAAGGGTGATCTAACCATGAAGAACTGTTTCTTCCATGGTTTGAATAGCTTTTACAAGTGTGACCCTAATGATGTGCTGCTAGCAGCATTTCCTCTGGTTGCATGCTTTAACTCATCTTGCTATTCATAGTGTTTTATGTTTATTAAGACTCATCAACCATTTGTCTTGTACCATCTGATAATCGTGTGTTGATAGGTTTGCAGGGCTCATTTGTGTCCGAGAAAAAGGCGTATTCAGTAGCCGCCAAACCCACACCCCGGACGAGATCCCTATTACAAATAATTTACAGTCTCATTGGGACTTTCTACCAGGGAGATCCCTTACTGTTGGTCGAACATATTTTCCCGTCAATAGGTTCACATCATCCACAATCTGGATTACCTAGAAATCTGCATAGACTTTAACTCCCGTAATGTCTACCATAACCTTTGGCAACCTGCCTAACGAAATGATCTTCTGCAGGTTAGCCATATGTAAGTGAATTTTGGACCATTCTAGTTTGGGTTCTCCCATACTTTTCCAGGTTTATTTGGGTAGGACATTGGCACTAACTCCGAGATCCAAGATGACTTGATCCATTTCATACTCTCCAATCTGTGTATTCATTCACATCTCTCGACCAATCCTCTTCTTGTTCTTATAAATCGTATTCACAACCTTAACCTCCATTCAGGGGGCTTATGTTTCTAGCAAAATTGCCTATAAGTACTCCTAACATTCTCCACTCACCTTCTCCCACGCAGCACTCAAGTATAAAGCTGGAGGTTTGGTTTGACCTAAGTTTAATGTAACACCCCTAGTTTATGTGTTTGAATTTCAAAAAATAGACATTTGAACTTTAACCCTAAGGGGAGTGGACCCCAAAGGACAAGTATTTTGTGGATGTAATTAAATATTTAAATTGAGAAAATGAATAAAATAATTCTGTGCAGATTGACCAAAAATGAGAATTATGAGGTCACTTGCTAAATCCATGAGGATGGATAAAGGCAAATAATTTCCCCACAATATTTCAAAAATCCTTGAAAGAATTTATTTCCAAATTAGATTTTGAGGAAAATCTAGTTTCCCCAATGATGTGGAAAGTGAGCAAGAGTGTAAAATGAAAAGTCGAGAAAAGCATAAAATAGTTTGAAGAATCCCAAAAATGTATATGCCTAGCAAACAGTGAAGAAAAGCATCTCCATATTCTGGACGCAGATCTAGAAACAAAGCTGGGGGAAAAAATTAGCCTGAAAGTCGCTTCTGGTACGCATGTAAAAGGGGTTGATCTGTTCAAGGGGGATGATCTCAGCTCGGGGGTGAGTTCTGGGAGACAAAAGGACTCTAAGGTTGGGAGGTTGGTCAATCTCAATAGTGGTATGTCTCTAAATTTAACTATGTTTTTACTTCTTAAGGTATGAATTGGCTACATATAATTGATGAAATTGCATACTAGACTTATGAATGCTACCTTAGACCTATTTATTTATATTTGACCATAAGAGGTAGAATTAGAGTTTATGTTGCATCAAAAGGAGAAATCTAGGTACAGATTTTATGTAGTAATATTCCACACATTTAAGAGAAGTTCAGTAGAATTATCTTCAACCTCTGTATGGTTGTGGGAATCACATCTAGGGAAAGAAATTATCAGAATTTCTAAACCATAACTGGTTCAAATCTGAGAATACATATTTTCCCAAGATGATCTATATTCTAACTTTAATCTGCTTCTGCAATTTAAAATAAAAGAAGGTTCATTAAAACTAGATGCACCAGACTCTCATTTATTAAAATATGAACATAAGACAAATTACATTGTATTTGGTTCTGAAATCAAAATTTCAAGAGAGTCAAACATATTATCATAGTTCATAATGGATGCAATAAGAATGAACTCTTCTAGCCAAATAATAGAAGAAATTTATGTGTGAGTGCTGGAAAAGAAACTATATAAATGCAAGATCTCCATGTTGACCAAGTGACAAAACAAAGAGACAAGGACTGAAACTATAGTTTGAGAAATTATTAAATGTTGAAATAGATCTACAAATGTATTTCATATTTCACTTACACAGAAATCCATCACGGATTTCTGTTGAAGTCATGATACACTTATCTATATCCATACCCCGAAGGGAAACATCGAGGGATTTAATAATGTTGACTATTAGAACAAAGTAAACATTAGAATCAACATTTAACATAAAATTTGCTACTGGTAAAAACGTCATATGACTAGAAATCGTAACGAGATAATAACCGGAGTTTTATATATGTCATGTTCGCAGTAAACACTAAAAGATACGGACTGGTGTAGCCAAACAAACACAGTAAGAAATTTTCAATTAGAAAACCGTTACACATTGCAGGAATACATTTTACATCAGTGATAGAAATGAAAAATCTACGCATGATAGAGTACTCATCTAGATTATACGAGGTATGTGCCTACCATATCAAGAATTGTAATAACTGGCCCTTTTCTTAATTTAATAACCAAAGTTATGTATGGTCGCTTTGAGCAAACGAGGGCATGTAACAGAGGCATATATGGATAAAACCAAGAATCCAATAATTAAGACTGAATAGTAATGATAGAGTTCGTAGAACAAAAGAAACAAAACCACAAACCCAGCGCTAGCACAGATCTAGTTTTAAAAAGAAATTTCGAGAAGTAAGCCGGAAATTCTTATCGCCCACAGGGAAAAATCCCGCTCAGTTCGAGCGTCTGACAGTCTAGGTTGTTGCGTATGCATCATGTACAAAAAAAAGGGTAACTCCTTTTGGGAGATAAAATTTTCACCCAGGACTAGATATATATATGAAAAATAAACAACACAAGATATATAAATGTTCCTCATGAACCACTACTTCGCCAGTAGCCAAAAGGCTCACGCGTACCGACCTGAAAAAGATATGGAGAGCAGATACCATTAGTGAATAGAGGAACGATGAGGTTGAATTCATATTGACGCCGAAGAATATCAACCATACCTGCAAGTAAAAGAGCACATTATGTGTATTAGCCGAAGAAACCAAAAATGTCCACAATGAAATTCGAACCCAGACCTGAGAAATGTACATAGAATAAGACGTAACTGTAAATAAGAACTTAAAACTTTACCTGGGAAATGCGAAGATCCGAGAGGAGACGCCTGCGTCGGAGATGCCTGGAAGAGTTAGGCGCAGATCAGGTGAATAGATTAAACCCAAAATTTTAAATGAAAACGCAGAAAGGAGGAACAGAGATCGCAGCGTCGAGACAGTCTTACCTGGTAGAAATTTCGACGTCCTGAACACACATTTGCAAGGAAAATGTCCTCGAGGATCACCGAACTCCTTAATATCCTATCAAACGCAACGTTTATCAAACTACAGGAGAAGTCCTGGAAAAATGATAACCGAGGACGTAAAGTCCTAACCATAGCAACGTTGATCTGGAATGAAACATGGGGAGAAGGATTAGAGTATAGAAAATCGTCGGGAATGCAAACCCTGAATTAAAATGAGACCACCCTACGAAAATGACAGCATGCATAATAAACCACGAAATGGTCATCAAAAACGATACCGTGAGCTTACCTCTGTGCATCGACAAGAGGAGAATAGCCATCGGCGGGATAAAGCCTGTACGCCTGAAAGCCAGCAGATCCGCCATCGCTATGGCTAGCTGGAAGAATGGAGAAAGTGACCGGAAAGTGAAACTCGATTACGGCTCTATCTTTATAATTAACATACCGAAAACCCTAACGCAATCAATCCATACATGTGGCTCAAATCCGACGGTTTAACCATGGATCAACGCCTAAATTGAATGTTGCATTGGGGTCGGGGCTCAATAAAAGCTCAACGTACCCAGGACCTGAAATGTATTAACTACACAGGCTGTTCCGTAACCCAGAAGCCATAAACCAAATTGGAATCGTAGATTTCCAAAGATATGCGTACATATAACAATTAAATTGATGTCGACGTCCTACTGAACCGAGAGTTGCAAGAGCAGTAAACATCTCATACGCAAGGTCTGAATTATATATATCTTCCGTATACACGCGGTTAATAAAATCAAGTCCATATGCATATAGAAAAGTAACGTGCGACTACAGCTAGGTAAGAACCAGTGGGTCATAAAAGAGTATAGCCACAAAACGTATCCAACACTCGGATTTGATAGAGGACACTACGTTCATAACGCAATACGACCAACTCAACTCATAG
The DNA here is from genome assembly GCA_034641835.2 of Pinus albicaulis. Taxonomy (NCBI): domain Eukaryota; kingdom Viridiplantae; phylum Streptophyta; class Pinopsida; order Pinales; family Pinaceae; genus Pinus; species Pinus albicaulis. Next base: position 503 of record JAXQQM020082697.1, on the reverse strand, counting down.
TATCAATAAACAAACAAATAAATTATATCAACGTTAACAATGGTGGATCGTATAACTATAGGACGTAGGAGGTATCGTGAAGCTAGGGTCGTGGCAACCATAGGACATGGAAAAGATTTAAATTCGATATATATATATATATATATGTGTGTGTGTTGAAAAGTCGTGGATATATATATATATATATATATGTTGGAAAGTCGGGGATATATATATATGTTGGAAATTCGTGGTTATATATATATATGTATAATAAGCATATATATATATTAATAAAATGAAGGAAGGGTTATGGAGTTAAAAACCTTAATGGTTAGTATAATAAATAGAATTTAAAACAAGAGGTTAAGGGTCTTGACCCTAAATACCATAGGTGTTAAAGGGAATACCTATAATTGATGTGTAAATCAGAAAGTAAGAAATGTTGAATTCTTCAGATGTGGAATAGACTTTAGATCATCCTGATATAGAAAAAAAAAAATTTGGTTGGAAACGGGAGGTGT
>JAXQQM020068508.1:0-76463 GCA_034641835.2 Pinus albicaulis | reverse complement strand
ATCTCTTTACTAGCCTAAAATCAGTTCTTATTGTAAGTCATCTCGCATCCTATTGTTTATTTTCTCGAGATTGACGGAGAGAGCCCTCTCCTGTCCTCGTAGGGCTAGCTACGAGGCTGAGCGTGGTTTGATGTAGCCTTGAGTTTTACTTCATTTCGGCCTGAGGTAGATTTGAGTGCTAACGGGGTGCAAACTCACCAACGCCTGCCACGTAGTTGTGGGTCCTGTTATAATACCGTCGACTTCGAACCTCACCCCCCTGCTCCCGACAATAAAGTTCAAATGGTGAGGGGGGCCCGAAGATGAATATTGGTCGTTCGATTAGTGGCGATTGGTTAAGATGACGGGAAAGGTGGTAGAGGTATAATTTTGATGTGATGGGTGGATGGTGGGGTTGGGAAATGGAATGTCGTATGAGAAGGACTATATGGATGGGTGCAAACTTAGGGAAATGAAAAATAACGCCCGAAAAACTTTAAATGAATCAAAATATTTAAACTTAGGATATAAAATTTCATCCCTTTTCCTTTTCCAACATATAAAATGCCTATGCAATGTAACTTAGGATAAATTTCATGCCCTTTTCCAAAGTCACCTTCCTTTTTCTACCTACCCTTTTTTTCTAAACTAACATTTTCATCTTTTATTTTGCAAGGTGCATTTGAACTAAAAAAACCAGATCATATTTTTTTTATGAAAATCTATCCTACTCTATCCCTTATTTCAGCGATTGATTCAAATTACACTATTTAATCAATTTAATTTTTACCTAGCTATTGAATTACCAATATTAAACTGCTTGGTAAATCTTTATTCACTATCCTATTTAACATAAATTCAAACTTGTTCAATCATGCTTAAAATGTATGAATTGAACAAACTAACTTATCAGTAGTGGAATTTTGACTTGCAGCATTTTCAGTATTATTCTTTTGTGTGGTTTTATTTTCTTTTCTTTCATTCTTTTCAACTTTTTATTTTGTCTTTTTGTCCTTTTTTTATTTCTTTTTTCAACATACCCTCTTTTCTTTTTCATATTTTTTTTTGGAAATCATTTGAATATTGAGATTCATGTACAATATGAAATTGCAACAGTAAAATACTCAATCACCTTGAGATCCTATATTTTATAGGACCCTAATAGAATGAATAAGACTTCTCAAGCTAAACCCATGACCCTAATAAATCTATGACACAAACAAAATATTGGGCTCAAAATCCTTTTGGATTTTGGTTAAATTTTTTTAAAAACTAATACATTTTAACCCTCCAGGGCCTTCAACCATAGGTTAGGAGATAAGAGAGGATCATATAGACAACTTACAATGGTGACTAGACCTGGAATTTTTTTGAAAAATTGCAGTGCTAACAGATGGTAAGGACCTTGCTACAAATATTGATGATAGGGACCTTGCTGGACATAGGGTCCAAGATAAGGTCCCTGTTGAAAATGAGGTCTAGTTTTCGTTCCCTGCTGAACGTAGGGTCCAACCTACGTTCCCTATTGAACATAGGGTCCATCTTGAGGTCACTGTTGAACATATGGTCTAGCTTTTGGTCCTTACTGAACATAGGATCCATCCTGAGGTCCTGTCTGAGCCTGATGGTACTGAGGAATTTGCTGATATGAAGCAATAGGTTGAGGCCCAGACAGGGGTTGCTGGTACTAACCTTGAGGAAATAACTGGTATTGAGTACCTGACTGATGAGGGAAAGGACCAGATTGACCCAAAAGGAGATTCATACCAGCTTGGGTGTAAGAAGTAAACTGAGGATTAGTCACAAAAACACTCACCGAAGGCTGGGGCTATTGGATGTACTACTGAGATACGTTTGGTTGAGGAGCATACTCGTATTGTACGTTTGGAATTTGAACATAAGGAATGTTAGGTTGCTGAACATATGAATATGCTATGTTCGGTTGATGAAGGGGCTGCTGAACTTGAGAATATTGAACATGAGGTTGTCTTGTCCCAGGAATAGACCCAGAACTTGGATTCCCCCCACCCAACAGGGGAGGTACATAAATAGGGTTATAATTCCCCCCAGGCACAAACGAAACCGTGGATTTCCCACTAAATGGTGTGACTACAATAATCATAGATGGAAAATAGGGGATAGAGGATCCAATCGACACGGTCATTTGACCAATGGTGACTGTCGGTCGAACAACATGTTGAGACACCATGTCCACATTCGAAAAGAATGGGCCAGAAGATAGAGGAATACCCATTGACCAAATGAGATCCAGAAATAAAGGTGTACTACCAGAATCTCTGGAAATGAGGTTTCCCAAAGAGGTATAACTGTGCAGGAGTGTAGACGCAACATGACTAGACAGTATTTCAGTTCCACTACCTGAATCGTGAGGTGTGGATCCGAATAATTATCCCTTGGAGGGAAACACTGATGAAGAGGCTTCCAAGATATAAGAGCGAGAGTTTTCCTGAAGAGTGCTTTGAGGAGCGCTCACGAATGGAACATCATCAAAATTTGATGGAATTTCATCAGGAAACAATCAACGGATAGTAGAGCGAGATGCTATTGGAGAAGCCTGAAAAGGGATTCCAGGTTGATTAAAAGCGATGTCAGGTTGGTGAGGCAAGACTACAATTGGATCAAAGAGTGGATTTTGAGGAAAGGCCAAGAACTGTGAAAATGGTTTGGGGATTTCCAGCTCAGATTATTCCAATTTTTTCCAAGAATAATCGCCAGGTGGTGCTTGAGATGATATGGGTTGAACACTGATGACAATTCCAAGCTCTTCACCTTGCACTTCGAGGGGTCCAACCAGAAATCGAGGAAACTTAGGAGGAGGTTCTTGAGTTCCATCAGAGGAGGGAGTAGGCAAATTTGACGATTCAACCACGACGACCTTTCAAAAGAAGATAAAAAAGGAAGGATTTGAATAAAATCACAATTTACCAAGCAGTAAAAATATGGAGAAATGTCACGGGTGAGATGTTTTCATGGGAATTTTCTTTTAGAATTAATAAAAAATAAATAAAAAAGGGTGTGCTAGGCATAAAGGTTTACCAAGTATCCGTGAACTGTAATATACACCTTGGTGTTCAAATGATAGAAAAAATACGAAGGACTTAACGTACGACAGCCAATCTCCCGAATGTCATGTTTGGTGTATCACGTCTACAAGGCGTCGAATCGATTACTTATGGCAGAATTGCAACCTAGTCATGTCTCCCCAAATATATGCGATGGTACGTGGGAGTCTAGTTTGTAGTAGTGTTGTCTAATGTGTAACCGTTCAATGAGAGTGCCCCAAATATACTTATCATACATTAATATACTTCCATACATCGGATGGGATATCACCCCCGGGTTGTAACACAGACCGTTAGCAACAACTCCTATGATTAACGACTTTGAAACACTTCTCTAGCCTAGACCACTAGATATTAGCATTAAGCCCAATGCTCCTTAAGGTAAAATGGGTTCATTTTAAGTTGATCTTGATTAAAGTTTCAGTTTCAAGGCTCAAAATGAATGTCACTTGAATCCTTATGGTGTAGACTAAATGCAAAAAAGAAATCTTTCAATTTTGAAAAAGCCTAAACTATTTAGGGAAGAGAGACAAGTCCAAATGCACTTAATGCAGCAACAATAATCCCCCCCAAACTAGTTCAGAGTTACGAAATGAAATGCTTTCAATTGAATTCACTTTCCAAACAATTGAAAAATATTGAAAAATGAAAATACTTTTCCTTTCACTAAGATGCATGCAATTTTGTTTTTGTTTTTGTTTTTCACTTTGAAATGTAATCAAAAGCAAAAAAAATGAACGAAAAAAGAAACAAAAAATCCCTTCACTTTTCTTTCAATCAAACCAAACAAAAATTGCTTTAAAGAATGCACGAATGAAATGCTTTACACTCTTCTTAAAACAACAAAGATAATCTAAAAAAAAAAAAAATGAAATTCACTTCCAATTCCTTTTGAATTTAGAAAAAAACAAACTCTTCTATACTTGTGCGCCAAATAATTTGTAATCTTGTGGTTGACACTAAACCGAATGGAAAAAATCAGAGACGCAAATATGACCAAAGCATACACCAATTCACTTCGAAACAAAAGAAGAACAATGCGACAAAGGGTGTTTGAAATGATGAAGAATTCCCAAACTTACAAACAAATCAAAGAGATGAAACAAACTCGCTCAAAGAAGATAGGTAAGTTAAACACATAGAAAGGAGATCACTGAGATCTCACAAAATCATTCAAGGGCTAGGACACACTGGAAAATCAAAAGGGAAACTCAAATTTTCCTAAGGCTAAGATCAATGCTTCTGTGCTAAGCAGAAGGGTGCTGAAAGGCCAATCGGTGTGACTATACTATATAGAATAGCGCTGCCAACGCTACTAGGTAGACATAAAGGGATTTGGTCGCTAAAAACAAGTAAAAAATAAAAAGTGTCTCGCACCAACACCAGACCTGACACAATGAAGTGACTAAAAATCCTTACACAAGCTTACAGAGGCCTAATTAGATTTAAATTTCAAAAATCAATGAAACTTATCCAAGATCAGTTTGGGGAAGGAGGATTTAAAAGGCTAAATTTCCCCACTAGAGTCACCATTCTTGTTGTCAAGATAAATCCCCTCTACGGATAGAGGCAATCTCTCTAGCCCTAGATTGGGTCTAGCAACACAAGATTCTTTCTAACGCAAATCTTCCTTAACTAGTGTTTGCAATGAAAATAGGAAAGAGACATAAATACCCTTTTCCAATCGCTATACCTGGATTTGTTGATGGTGACCTCGATCCATGATCCTTGAAGGCTCGCTTCCTGCTACTAATGGCATGTGAATACCCGCGGATGATCAAGAGACACCAAAAAACGTGATACAATCCATAATAAATGTAAACACTAGCTATCTAGCAGATCAAGGAGTACCAGAATATTTGCATAAACATGTATACAAATATATAAAGAAAACATCATATGTTATTATTTATAAATTACAAAAGGAGAGATTACAACTAGGCCTTGATGTTGGAGGTGTCCCTAGGTAAAATTTGAGTCCTTCACCTAGCTCAAAAGCATTCCTTCTCTCGAGAAATTAGGCTTAACGATCAAAGGGATGAAAGTTCAGATGATTTTGATAATGATCAACCAAGCTCTAAACTTGGGGGAATGAGGGATGTGAATTTATAGAAAGGGAGAGAGGGTTGGGATCCTATGAAAGGAGGAGGAAGGCCCACTTTCTAAGGGATGATCCCCCATGGATGAGATCAAGGCTCTAAAATCAGAGAGTTCAACCTTATCATCGTTGTTCAGCAACCAACTCGCTGCCCTTGAGATTATAGATGTCGAAGCTTTTCCTCCATTTGAGGAAGCACTTCCATAAAAGGGATCATCGTGGTTTTCCAATAAATTAGGGCGCTGACAACGCTGGGCTAGAACTTTGAAAAGGACATCAACACGGTCATGGCACGAGGAAGAGTGTTGGCCTAGGAAACTAGGAATTTTGACCAAGTTTCTTCAACAATATTTCAAGGAAGTCTTCTTTAGATCTTGAAGGGGATATGTTATCATATTTCTTGATGATGGAAACATTGGACAAGATCTATCACGGGGAATTTCAGGATCAGAGACGAGAAAATGAGCATGGTGACAAATTGTTGTGTAACATACCTTCTTGAGGATTCCACATAAATAAGGGTATGTGGGTGTGAGCTCCCTCCTTACCACTTGCCCGTGTTCATGCCGATGAGGATTTTCACTCTGGAATTCATTGGACATAGCAGTAATGTGGACCAAGTCCACTTTGTTCCTACTAATAAGGGATATTTGCTTAAATTGTGAAGGCTCGTGGGGAATTTTATTTTCAATTCCAAGCAGGTCTTCAAAATAGTTGAAGGATTACTCAAAATGATGAATTTTGATCTAGGGGATGTCTGTCATTATGACCCTCATGGTTTCATTGCCCAAAGAAGAGAGAATATAAAGAATTCGACTTATGAGCATGAATATAGGCCTGGGATTGAATGTGAAGCTAACATTGATTTATGTTTGATGAACACAGAGATGGGGATCAAGACTCCAACAACAAAGGAAAAAGCACAGAAGAGGACCATAGATTAATCTGGAGATACAAAGATGGAGGATGTACACATCGGTAAAAAGGAAAAGACCCAAGGGATAGAAGAAGAATAAATTGAGACGAGGTTAGTGAAAACAAGGTTAGATCGACCATGTTTCCAAGTGAATTTGGAAGATCCATTATAGACCACTGCCTCATCCTCTTCAGAGGTATCTATTTTAGGTTCAAAGGGAGGTGCAACTATTATTGAGTCAAGATGGAATACTGGAAAGGACATTGAATAAAGAAACAAGAAGGTAAGGGAAAAGATGCAACAAAAAATGGCATCTCATTCAGTCCCCTATCAGACGAGACTTCTAGTTTCTTTGGACTTAGAGAGAAATCAAATAAAGTTCTCATTGCAACTTCCACTGGCACAGTCATTGCCTTTGGGTTCTCAGTTCAAAGCCTTGGATGTTCCTCTATATTTGATAAGTGTTCCCCTGCCAAATAAAATAAATTTCCACATGCAAGTAGGAGAGATGTTGTACAATGAACTCAATAGAAATGAAATGAATATCAGCCAGGATGAGAAGTTGTTAGAAAAAGCTGCAACAAGGTTAAATCGTGAGAGATCCAACCTCCAGGGATCTCCGCATGTAGAACAAGAGCTTCAGAGAGTTGATTATGAAGCTGGGGGTAAATCCAAAAGACAAATATTCTTTTGAAACCCTCCTCAAACTCTAAGAAGAAATCCAAGAGCAGAGGCAAAAACTAAAGATTCCGGGTAGTGAGCATGTGTGATCTAAATAACTTGCACATGTGAAGGAAGAAGAAAAATCTGGACAAAAGGCGATAGAAGGAATAAAATTGAGAATAAACACACATATATGTGAAATAATTGTACCTAAAGATCCCCAAAAACCCCGAACATATCACCAAGATCCTTGCGGAACTCCGGCTTTAGGAAGGGAGCTTAAAAAGGGTGAAAAATTATTTGGATACTACCCAAAGAAGCCTAGCACGAAATACAAGAATATTGAGACTTCAGAGACAAATGAAAGCATCATCGGTAAGAAACTACATGTAAACTAGGATTTCTCTAAGCTAAAGGGAAGCTGCGGAAAAATGTCTCTACGCAATACAAACAAATTGTTTGATGAGATCATTGAAGAGATGAGAAACAAATGGGAGTACAAAACCTCGATTGATGAACATAAAAAAATTGTACTCAAGGATTATGAAATTTATTCATCGTAGTATCAAAATAATATGAGAAATGAACTCCTAATTTTCCAAAAAAATCATTTGGTTTGTGAATGAAAGGCCACTCAGTGATTTGGAGCCCATATATGTGGTGGAAAAAGTATCTTCTATCATGGATATCCCCCATAAATTTATCCCATTAGGAGGAATATAATTCAAGCTGAGGAGTTCTAGAGGTGGTATAGAAAGATGTGGCTGCTTTCAATGTTGAGTTTGAGGAGGTATTGTCGAAGCGAGGACTACCCAATTATTGGGGCCATGTGGGGATGCGATCGATGGAACCAATCTGAGTCAAATACTAATGGAGGCAAAAATCAATGTGGATTCTTCTCATGAAGACTTCCTACGAAGGAGTATAGCGTTAGTATTTGAAGATGAATTTTCAATTGTTGTGGATTTTAAAGACCTTATTCCACCCTAGCTTGAACTACATAGGTCTCACCAATTTCAAAATTTTTCTATCAGTGGTTCTTTCAGACTTCTCTTCTAGGTCCAGTGCTTTGGAAAAGATGTGAGCAGTTTATCAATCCTCTTGTGCTCTAGATCATTGACTCAACTCTAATGCCTATAAAACCTATTTATCATGACTAAGGATATTGTTGGTCATGTTCGATCGTGACACTTTGATTTTCTGTTTTATGTAAATATTTTAATTCAAAAGAATCAATGTTAGTTGGTTAGAAATTTAGTTAGTATAGCTATGCCATGGAGGACGGTGATATTTTTCTATGATGATTCACTACTAAAATAAAGAAAGGATATTTTGTAATCGTTTCTCCCTCTGAGGCCTTATAAAAAAATTTTATGATACAAAACCAAGGGTTTGGAATTTTGGCTTTTTGAAGAGATAATCTAAGTAAACTTTCAAATGGAATGTATGCACTTTGGAATATTAATGAAATTTTTTCGTGATTCTAGCTCATATGAATGTGCATTATGTAATCCTTTTTTTTTTGTTCCATATGTTCCCACTATTATTCTTATATTACATGTAATTTTACTTGTTGTATATGTTTTCATGGATTTATGGATTCATCTAACTCTAATAAGTAAAATCTGCTATATTGATGTGAAATCTAATCCTTAATATGTAATTCCCATGTGTCTTAATTCCATTCAAATGTTTATCTCATCCATTTTCATGTCACCCTTGATACATGAGATTCTTGCTTAGAATAAGCCACGTGTGTCGTTTTCTCTCTTTCTCAAGTCCTCTATCTAATATACTAAACAAACTGATAAGCTGTAGGTTCATGTGATGTTGGTACATGATAAGTCTTGTATTAATGCTTTTTCGAAGTAATAAGTTGCATGCGGGTTTTGCATTTATTATCTTTTTTCTGAAAAAAATCGGTAACCTTTTATTTCTAAAAATGAAAAGTTACACATAGCATATGCATTGAAGCATTTTCAGAAATTGCCCATTGGGCTCGTGTGCTTTGCACACAATGCGACGTAGCGAGGCTACCGTGCATTCAGAAAGAATGAAAAAAGAAAAAAGAAGGGAGGAAGGGACAGAAAAACTGGTTCCAGGGAGTGAGTAGAAACTCACACCTCATGTTTTTCTCCCCTTCTTCTTTTCGACCTTGCGCCACTCTCCTTGGGTGGGCTCAATCGTAGCTAGGACTAACTGTGTTTCTGCTTTCTGTGGACCTGTATCCTTGTCTGAGTCTGAGGTACCTGAGGAGTGATGCCGTTTGATCCCTCCCATACTCAAATCCTCGCTTGTCCTCTCTGCCTGATTTGACTGGTGTTGTGAACCCTTGTTAGCTGAAATGATTTCCTTTTGAGTCTCTGTTCCTTGGGTAGGCTCAGTATTCTCTGTGGGAATGACTTCCTCCTCTTCTTCTGATTCGTCGTCCTCTGAGTTGGGAGGGGGGTATTGCCACCCTTTTCTCTGCTTGCCTTTCTGCTTCTTTTTACTGTTTGCTTTCTTGGCTTCTGGGCATGTACTTTGCAAGTGTCCTGTCAGCCTACAGATTCTGCATCTGAAAGCAGTGTTTTCATAGTCTAATCCTTGCAGCCAGTTTTGTTGCTTGTATACCAGCCTTATACTTTCCGGCAGTCCTTTGCTTAGATCGACTTCCACACAAATTCGTGCAAAGGTGTAGATCCTCTCCTCAATCCTCTCCAGATCTGTTTTGATATATTTCCCTATGCTGTTCCCAATGCCTTCCAAGACTCATTCACTCCAGAAGTGAAGAGGAAGGTTGTATAGGCGGACCCAGATCGGCATTCTAGAGACAGCCATTTTGTTTGGATCAAAATCTGGAAACCATGGGGTCATGAAAAGACCCGTTGTTCCCCAAAACCAAGGCCCTGCACTAATGATTTTATCTCTGCCTTCCGTGGATGCGAACTTCACAATGAAGAACCCCTTGGAGCATAGGTGTATATCACATTCCAAGGTCCAACTGGTGTAGATCCAGCGAAATAGTTCCATTGGTTTTGGCCAAAAACTATTGAATCGACAGATTAAGGCCTGAGTTTCAAAGGACTTAACATATTCGTCTAGTCCTGTAGAATCAATGTTGAGTGCTGGGGTTTTCCCAAGCTGATCTACTATGTATGGCCTAGGTATATGTCCACCTTGATCTGAAGGGGACCCTGGATCTCTGTTACCTTGTAAGATATTTTTGTATGAGAAGCCTCCCTTTGGTTGTTGCTGAGATGTTGTCTTTTTCCCCTTGTCTCCACCTGTGGTGCTCGGATGTCCCTGGGGCACAGCACCTCCTCTCAGCCTCAGATTTAAGGCAATAGTTGTTTCTGGACCTATATCGTAGCTGTTCAGGGTTCTGCTATCCTGAAGGGACCATCTACCACTGACCAGATGCTGGATCTGAACAGGGTAGCCCATCTCTGTCCAGATTTGCTGTTTCAGCTGCATAATCGTGCTTTCTGCATGTACCCATACAAGACTGGTTTTCCCCACAGGGGATTTAATAAAAATCTGAAAAAAAACTGGAGTTACCTGTTGCGAGGGTTCTGGCTGATCTGGCATTTTCTCTAAAAGCCCGAGAGCACCACAAAGCTTCGGAATCTGCCTGCGCCATGGCACCGCAAGAACAAGCTTGCAGAGATCATCTTTCGGAAACTCGGCTGCAATTCCGAAAGTAGCTACAAGCTGCAAGAATGCCTGTATCTCCAAGGGTTTGGCGGCGTTGGCCGGATCTGCATCAACATCGATCCTCGACTTCCATTCATTGGCGATAACCCTCGCTTGCTCCTTAGAACTAGGAGACACAACGGGCCGCTCGGCACCCATTGTAGGGTCTGTCAGGGGGGGAAGAAGCGATTCTAGCAACAAAGAACAGGCCTGTCTCTGGTCCCCGAGCCCTGAGTCCTTCTTCTCCGTTTTTCCGAAACCCTTGTCATAAAAACCCTCGAGGGCCTGTAAAACCAGCCGGGCAGGATCAATGGCGCTCTCCAGCGCTGACGGCAGCTCCGCCCTGAGAGAAGTAACGTCTTTTCTGCGCTCCACGATGATCTTCCAGAGACCCTCTGCGTCCATTTTCTCGCCTGCTTCACCGGGGTTCGGTCCACATTTATTATCTTAAGGAAGGTTCTGAATCAATTTCATCTAAAATATGTTTAATACTGAGTGTGATAGAAAAATCTCAGCGAATATTTAAATCACTCATCAAGATTTCCTAGGCACTGGTCTCTCCTCAACCTATGGGTTGTCACTAGGAGCTACAACATCTTCTCGCGCCGTTGTCTGGGAAGAATAAAAACATTTTCCATGGGTACGAAATTTGTACACCCTTTGTTAAGGTGATGAGAAAGGGGTGTGGGTTGATTATCTCTCACCTCGACGACTCCACTGTCTAAATCTCATTTTGACCATTGTGGGTTTGAAAAGGAAATACACTCGCTCTGATACTTATAAATAGAGAACCACTCCTATATTTGACTCTGAAAAGATAACATATAGGAGGATCTGAAAAGAAAGAACCCCTTTCACCCCAGTTCTTGTGACCTACTTTCTAGAAGTATATTCTTATATCTCTCAAAAGGTTGTGATAAACTTCTCTGTGTTTCCCTCCAGAGATTTGGAATATCTTGAGGAATGTGGTATACCATTTAGTATGTTCTCTTCAAGAGTCAAAAACAAATAAGCTTCTGTTAGTTCACCCTCTTTCTCATTTCATCCCTCCCCATGGAACCAAAGCAGTTAAAGGCATCCTCATGAATAGTCCCACACAAATTGTAAAAATCTTCCCAACCTAGATGCAGTTAGCTGCCACTCAGATAACCCCTCAGCAAGGACCTGTAATAAGTATTCTACCACATCCCTTTCTCAATATGGCTATCCCAGGCTTTCTCCTAAAAAAATATGCTCCACTTTATTTTCCACATCCCTTGATGGTATGTCACAAGACTATCTTAAGCTCTTGCCAAGATTCATAGGAGAAGATGACATCACAACACATAGGCATATAAATTTTTTTTGTGCATTTGCAAAAAATATAAATGTAGAACACCTAGATGTGGTGTTAATAAATTTTTTCTAGTCTCTAGATGGGGAGCCCAGGAAATGGTTCAAAGCCTTACCAAATGCTTCAATCACTACCTGGGAGGAGATGGAGAATTATTTCATGCAAAAATGGGGACATAAAAGGGACCATGGGTACATCCTCATTGAGTTCAATGCCATGAAGGAAAAACATAATGAATATATGTTATAATTTATAAAAAGGTTTAATAAATCATACAATAGTATCCCTGCTGAAATCAAACCTCCACAGGTTGTTGCTAAAGTGGTTTTTGCTGGGGATTTTGAACCATAATTTGGTTTCACTCTTAGAGAGAGGAAGTATCGTACCTAGAAAAGATTCAAATATATGATTTAGAAGTTGAGGCAAATTTCACCTCTACTGGGAAGTGGAGAGGGGAAACTGATCATGGAGATAGGAGGAGGGGAAAAGGGGAAGCTAGTTCCTCAAACCATGGAAAGGAAAATCAAGGGTAGAAACTTGAGGAAATGAAAAAATTGATAAGAAATTTGTCTAATAAGATTGTGAAACTAGAGTTATTAAAAAAAAAAACCCTACTTGACAAAGCTAACCAAGTCCTAGCTGAAGTTTCAATCCTTAGTATAGAAGACCACCCTTGTAGCTCTTGAAAAGGGAGAGAAAAGAGCAACAATATTACATTCAAACTCCTTTGTATTTGGAATATGATCCAAAGGAACATGTTGAAGAAACAATGGAAGCTCAAGAAAACCAGTTCTCTTTTTTTTCTGAAGAGGAATATGAAGTTGAAGCACATGAGGAATAAGGGGATGATTTGGATGCCCCACTGGATGATGGTGAGATTGACAACTACTGTAGACAATTTTTCAAATTCATGCTGGCTTAGCTACATAGGAAATATGATCTTAGATCTTCCAAGAAGAGATCTAGAATTCAGGATCAAAATGAGGAGCCCCCTCCCTCAAATCCTCCTAAATTAGCAGAGAAAGGAAAGAAGCCTCTAGCCCAAGTCGAACCAAGAAATAAAGAGTCCCCAGATTCCATCCTTCACAATCCCGAAGTTTATAAAATGGAGTAGTTTCCCTTACCATCCAAGCCAAATTGTGATAAAGAAAAAGAGTCTGTCGATGTTTCCACAATTGACACGATCCATTATGCTTTTAATATTCAAAAGGAATTAGAGAAGGTAAAAATATTTGTCCCCTTGATTGAACTATTAAAAAATCCTAATTATAAATATCTTGTATCTCAATTCGTGTGCCCATCCACCATAGATCCTTTGCATGATAGTTTGAACCTCCAAGAGGAAAAACCCATGGTTGTATTTGGGCCTCATGTGGAGGAACACGACTCTTCCACTGCCCCTTTTTATGTTACTTTGGTAGTTCATGAGATTTTACTACAGAACCCAGATGCTTGACTCAAGAGCTTCTCACAATTTGATGTTGTTTTCTGTCATGGAGAAACTAGGGCTGAAAATAACAAGACCATATAAAGAGTTGTATTCCTTTGAATCCAAGAGAGTAAAATGTCTAGGGATGATTAAATATTTGGTTGTCAATTTAGCCTAGATTCCTATAAAAAGTGTAGTAATGGAAATTGTAGTTGTTGATATCTATGCAAGGTTCGTTATGCTCTTGTCAAGGTCATGGGGGTCTAATATTGGGGGATCCGTCAAATTGGATTTAGCATATGATACCATCTCGATGTTTGGATGATGATAAAGACGAATGTATATAGAATCAAGGTTTGTAAAGACAGTTAAAAGAGATGATTATTCAAATAATTCCCCTGTGTATTGTAAAGAGAAATATTTCTCCCACTTGATATTAGAGTAAAATGATCTAATCCTAGAGGAAACACAGGTGGAATGTTATGTCCATCTCAACCAACAATCACTGTAGTGTGATAAATTTTGGAAGCTATACTCTTATGGTGCATATTCCAGAGAAGTAAATGGGGCAGGTGTGTTGTTGGTGTCCCCAGAAGGCAACTTTATCCCTCTCTCTTTCAAGTTGTATATGAGGCCTTGCTACTAGGTCTGCATGCTATTAGAAATCTTAACATTGGATGCTTGGCAATGTTTGGAGATTCAAATCTAGTGATGAAACAAATAAGGAATCAATGTAAAACCAAGCAACCACTACTAAAGGCTTACCAAAATGAGGCTTGGGATTTTATTGATAATTTTTTCTTAGCCTTTAATATCCATTGTCTCCCTAAAGAGAGAAATTAGATCGCTGATTCCTTTGCTATAGTTGCTAGTAACTTTAAACCTCCTCAAATACCATTGATCATATATGAAGTTGATGTTAGGTATCGACCTTCAGTACCATTAAATGTCAAACATTGGTAGGTGTTTGAAGATGAGGAACAAATTAAACACTTCAGGGAAGTTAACAAATAATTTTCAAATTCAGTAATTGACCAGGAGGAAGAGAAAGTGACAGATGAAAAAGAGGCTAGTTGGGAAGAAACCATTACATGGCACAATATTTTACAGTTGAAGGGAAATACTATCCCCAAGGGTTTTGTTCCTTTGGAGAGACTGTTTAACCCAAATTATGTGGCTTCCAAGCCAACTGAGAAAGAAATTGAAGAACAGGTGGAAGATTGTAACATTGGTATCGAGAAAAGTTATAAGTTCCTCATAAGTATAAGCAAAGGTATCTAGACCTTTTTAAAAATTATATGAATGTGTTTTCTTGGACTTATGATGATTTAAAAACATTTTATACTACTATCATTCAACATAAGATCCCTTTGAAAGGTGGGGTAAAATTGTATAAGCAGAAGTTGATGAAAATTAACCCTTTGTTACTCCCATCAATTGCAAAGGAGGTAAGAAAGTTTCTCTAGGAAAAAATCATTGTGCCTTTGAGATAGTCAGACTGGGTACCAAATTTAGTCCCTGTCAAAAAAAATAACAGGGAAATAAGGTGATGTGTTGAATTAGGAATCTGAACAAGGCCTCATTAAAAAATAATCACCCTCTGCCTAAGATGGACTACATTTTGCAGAAGGTGGTAGGATCTGCATGGATGTCTATGATGGATGGTTTTTCTAGATACAATCAAGTAGATGCGCACCCTGAAGATCAAAAGGAAACTACTTTCACCACACCTTGGGGAAAATTTATGTATGTCAGAATGCCTTTCGGCCTCATAAATGCATAAGCCACTTTCCAGAGAGCCATGTATATAACATTTGTGGGATATCAAGAAAAGTTCGTAGTAATTTACCTAGATGAAATGAATTTTTTCTCAAAAACATATGAGGAGCATATTGAACATCTATGGCTCACTTTTGAGAAATACAAAAGTATGGTCTGTCTTTAAACCCCAAGAAATCTTAGTTTTCTCTAAGTGAGGGAAAAATATTAGGGAAAATTTTGGCAAAAGAGGGAGTGAAGATTGATCCCAAGAGGGTGGAAGCCATCAAAAACATCCCATTACCAAGAAATAAGAAAGAGATCCAATTTTCTTGGGAAGAATAAAATTCTTAAGGAGGTTCATTCCAAATTATGTTGAGATATTCAAATAAACTACAGAGATGTTGAAGAAAGATAAGGAAGTGAAATGGACTATAGAGTCTCGAGAATAATTATCCAGAATTAAAAAAGCTTTTGTAGAAGCTCCTGTATTAGTCAGCCCATATTATCTTAAACCATTTTTCATTTTTTCTTTTACTTCTCCTCATATAGTGGTCACTGTCTTATTGCAGAAAAATGATGAAGGGCATGAGAAACCAATAGCATTTTTTAGTTATGTACTACCCCATTTCGATCCAAAGTATAAATTTTTGGAGAAGTAGGCTTATGCCTAAATCAAAGGACTAAAGGATTTGAGAATCTATGTCTTGCAATCAAACATAATTGATTATGTCCCTACAAATGTTGTGAAAGATATCTTGGTGCAGTGTGATAGTGAGGGAAAGAGATGCAAATGGATTGCTAAAATGCAAGAGTATGATATGGATATCAAGCCTACCAAGTTGATAAAGGGGCAGGGGCTAGCTAGAATTTTGTCTAAAGAGAATTTCCAAGCATTGGGCATAAACTTACTGGCTGAAGGAGATGGAGAAAGTGGAAAATTGGAACAACAACAAGGGATTGAAACCTCGGCTCAAAAAATCTAGATGAAATATATTGTATCCCACCGGTATAAACACATTTTCCATTACCTAATTTTTCTGAGGTGCCTAATAAATTTTAACAAATTTAAATACAGGTCTCTAAGGTTGCAAGCCCATAAATTTTTTATCTCAAATGGCCAACTGTAATAGAAGAATCCAGTGGGGATTTTTGTCTTATGTTTGGTTGAAGAAGAAATACACAAAGTGATCGATGAATAACATAACTATGTTTGTGGAGGAAATTATAGTTGGAGGTCCATAACCCACAAAATCCTCAATGAAGGATTGTATTAGCCTAAGATTTTTGGTGAGGTACATACTTATGTTTGGGACTGTGAGAAGTGTTAAATTTTTGCCAAAAAATAGAAATGATCAACTTTTCCTCTAATACTTGTTTTGGTTGAAGAACCTTTTAGACAGTGGGGGTTGGAATTCATTGGGGAAATACACCCACCTTCTAGCGATCAACACAGGTGGATACTCACAGCTACTGATTACTTCACTAAGTGGGTAGAAGCAGCCCCAACCAAGAATGTAATTGATGTTGTACTTATTGATTTCATGGAGGAAAAAATCCTTTCCAGGTTTGGCTACCCCTAGAAGTTTGTCACTGAAAATGCTTAGATGTTCAAGTCATCCAAGTTCATTTATTTTTTCCAAAAATACAACATTATAGTTGACCATTCTACCGCCTATTACTCACAAGGAAATGGATTGGTTGAATCCTCAAATAAAAACCTAGTAAGGATTCTGAAGAAAACGATATCAGAAAATTAGAGGAAATGGGACTCACAACTAAAATTTTCCTTATGGGCCAATAGGGTTACCACCAAAATATCCACTGGGAAATCCCCTTTTGAGTTGGTTTATGGAAAATCTACAATCTTCCCCATAAATTTAGCTATGCCAATAGCTAGAATATTGCAATATATTGAGGATGAGCCAAATGATTTGACTAGAAGGATAAATCAGTTAGTAGAACTTCAAGAGATCATATAACATGTGAACCAAAATTTGACTAGTTATCAGGAAAAAATGACGTCCCTATTTGACAGAAAGGAAAAATAAAAGCATCTGCAGCAAGGAGATTTAGTACTAAAATGGGATGTGAGGATGGAAGATAAAGGAAATCATGGGAAATTTTATCCTCTATGGTTTGTACCTTCAGGATTACTGAGGAAAAATGGAACAATACCTTCCTGTTGGAAAATTTAGAGGGCAGAGTGCTTGGAATTCCTAGAGCCTTAAAACTAGAAAATAATAGAAAGAAATTTAAATAAAGAATTAATTAACAAAAGTAAATAAATTAACAAAGAGCTAAACTAAAAACTAATATAAAAGTTAAAACACTAAATTAAGTAAAGCTAACAAAAAATGAGAACACTAAATTAAGTAAACTTAAGTTGCATGTTGACATAGTGAATGTGTGCATGTGGTTCCCATTCCATTGTTTGGTCTATTTAATAGATATTGAGAAGATTCAAGGATTCATTCTTTCATCCATTCTCTAGAGAGAAATGTATGGTGAGGCAAAGGATACCACAGCGGTAGTACGTTGATTGAGGGCTCGGGGATGGCCGGTCTGGAAAAGATTGTCACAGTGAGCATATGGTTGGGTGGAGAGTTGTCCCCAAAGACTTTGTTGCGGTCAGCGAGATTCAAATTAGCGTTCAACCTTGGAGTCTCAAGTAAGAAAAATTGCCATTATAGGAAAGTCGTCTTGCTCATGTTTCTGAAAATTCCATAAAGATTAGTTAAAATTTTTTTGGGTTGATTATTCATTGTTTATGTGATATAATTAATTGCATATTAAAATTGGGGTACTATTCGTACCTTGTGTTTTGAACCTTGAGTCTATTGAAAATCCTACCAGAAGGCTTACTAGTTTTAATGCCATGCTATTATTCACTGCATGCATAGACTTGCGGGCATCCAAATCATCTTTATCGGCTAAAAGCGTAGGCGTCAACAATGCATGACCGAGCACATAATCTAAGATCAAGCAGCAGCCAGCTACCGAGGTAGGACTGTAATGCTTATCGCATCAAAGCCCGTTAAGCCCCAAAACACAAGACTGACGGGTATATACAATGCTATACGCACTGGTTTCGTCTTTCAACAATGCATGACCGAGCCATAAGCTAGAGACCATCACGTGATGCGATGCCAAATCCGTAGGCCCCATAGATCAAGGTTTTAACACAAACCTGCCAGTTGCATTTCACAGACTAGTGTTAATGCTTTATTGGCATGACCGATCTGCGCATATTCAGCAACCATAGAAGTCCACGAAACTACCTTCCTTTGAGACATTTTATCGAACACTTGCTGTGCATCCTCTAAAATACCCACCACACTTAACATAAATATTTACAAGCGGGGATCCTGTGAATATGACACGAATCTCCTTGCCTTCTCGAAGAGCCAACAGGATGGCGCATGCCCGAAGCATCAGCCTAAAATTGACGAAAGTACCGTTCTGGATCTGTCGGTACTCGACTTCTGGAGGAATCATACCCGCTAATTTCAAACATTGTACTTCATCCCCTCCTACAACATGGCTTTTCTATGGTACTAATAGTAAACCAAGTAAACCAAAGAATCCTCTGTGAATGTACGCAAGAAAACGTTTAATGAATGCTCTGCTTAATGAATGCACTCAGTAAAATTTATCGATGCCTGCAGACTCTATTTATGCTTTTCTTGACATATCGCTTCAAATGAAAGTTAGGAATGAAACGCCTATGAAAAGAAGCTTCAAAACCTCCTTACATGGTCGCCAGAAAAATATAACGATTTTTTTTCCAAAGAGCTTAATACCGGGTAGTAATTTATTAGTCGTTGACAGCCTACAGTAAATGAACTAGAATAGTTTATAGTAAAGAAGATCGAATCTTCAGTACACAAAAATCATACTCCGTGCAACCGGAAACCCTAACCGAAAATCATAGGTTAGTGTATGAGACTTACACTAACCGAAAACCGTTGTGAATCTGTCTGTAAGAATCATATTGAGTTAGACTCGTTAATTTCTAACATTGAACTTCAACTTCTCTTCCATCGTGGCCTTTACAATGCCCAGAAGAATATGATTAAAAACTCATTAATATTCAATATTTCAAATTCCATGCATTGCATAATATCAATAAAAATTCAAATTCCATACATTGCAAAATGGCATAGTTTTTATAGATCGTTAATGTCGTTTCCCTTTGCAAAACCCTTTTCTGGTTCTTCAGAAGCTTGCTGTCTAAAGTGTAATCTAAAATACGTAAACGGAGAAACATTGCATATAACCAAATGCTTTTTGAAACGAGTTGTTTTGAAAATATATTGTGGGTGTACATGCAGAGGAAGAACCGCATAAGAGAAAAATATATTCTCATCCTATACCTAGAAATTGGTAGTCCCTTGAAAGAGAATTTGATTATAAAAGGAGGTAATTGGCAATGATCACTTATTCACCAAACTTGTGCATAATGGATTTTCAAGAGGCCATGGATTGCTATAGATGTCTAATTATTTACTATTTTGTAATTGCAATATGAAAATTGTTAATAAAATATTTCATAATATGGTGTGATGGTTAGGTTTTCTAGACAATTTGGTATTATTATCATGTTTTGACTAATAAGTGGTGATTGTTTGTGATGGCATAGATATGTATATATTTAAAGATATTTTATATTTGTATTAGAATTGAATAATAATGAATAACTATGAATTAATTTTGTAAGTAAGTTAAAAAAAAAATAATAAAAAATAAAAAAAATCTCTAACTAAAGTTTTAACAGTAATTATTTGGTAAAAGTGAATATCCACGCTTATTAAAATCGATATCTTATGATATGAAAAAAAAGAAGAGAGTTGATTAAAGCAAACAACTCTTTTTGGAGTGCATATCTAGGGAATGAAATTGAAACGACAATGAAGAAGAATCTCTCTTTTATTGACAAGCCTCTTACAGATATATGCTAGGTACATCAAGAAACATGAATGGCGAAGGTGTCAAGATCCATAATTATGAGCCAAAATACTCATAGCTAGTGTAGGATGATATGTGATAGGAAAGGAGATGTTTAGAGGATAAATGGTCAAAAATAAAAATCAAACTATAAGAAGGAATGTGTTTGAAATTCTATAAGGAGATCTTGAGAAGAATTATGTATAGATTGGCAACAAAAATATAAATCAACTAGTCTAGAGAGTACTTGGTTGTTTCATGAGTTATTAAAAATATATGGATACTTCATATAAAACAGCTTATCAAGCTCTGACATTAGTATTGAAAGAATTTAATACGAACACGATCGGCTTATATACAACTTTTTGTGGACAATAATGGTATTAGTGATTCTTAGCCTTTCATATTCTAAATTAAGGATGGTATTTGACAAGTCAAAAGTTAAGGGAATAATTCCTAGTCCAACTCAAATGAAGGTGACTCTATGATAAAAGAGATTAAATGATAATGAGATGAGAAATTGATAAAAATAAAAATAAAAATTTAATGGATAACAATAATGATTGATTGATGGATAAATCACCAAGGATCAACTATCCCTTGTGAAAGTGCATTAAGCAGGATAAAAGACTTAAACAAGGATGACCTAGTACTAGAATTAATATATAAATACGTATAATGATCATGGGATTTTAATATTGATGATTGTACAACCAATAATATCTTAATCATGAATTTCACTAAAATTCACTAAGGAAGAAGAATACATGGCTAAAAGATGAGGCTCAAGATGATTCAAAAATGTAATTAAATCACTACATCTACTAGTAAACTATCAAATTCTTAGTTAAAGGAAGTGGAAATGATTATTGGAAAGTAATTGGTATCTTGAAAAAAAAACGACACTAATTGTATTGGTAAGATAGCCTAGATCATAGAGGGATGTTAAATAATCTCTTTTAATAGTTGTTATTTATTGTTTAAATAAGAAAATGAATTTGATTTTTTCGATGAATCGTGATACGAATGCTTATAAGGTATTATTGTTCTAGATGTGATAAGTATTGAGATGATTCTCGTATTGAAGATGTTTCATGACATGATGGTATGAGGATAATGATGCACATGTGGTTCTTATTTATTTAGTTGTTACGATAATAATGTTGTATGTTCATGATGGATATGATATGTGTACAGATTATGATGTTATGATATGAGGTATATTGATATCTAGTTCATTTATTATGTGATGTCATAATACATCTTTGATGAAAATATATTGATGTTATAACTTAAATGATGATAATTCATGTGATGAAACACGTGGTAATTGCATGCAGATTTCGTGACATGCATGAGCATGCAATTCTTTACTATTTAGAATGTGGTTATTAACAATGATGTTATATTTTCCAGATGAAATGCATGAGTTGGCATGTGAATTATTTTCTATGATGTTATGATTATAACTAATGCATTGGATGCATGTTGAGATGTGGTGATTGGAAGGAAATCCACAAATGGGCCGAGAGGGCTAGTTTATTTGATGATCTCGTGGGAACCCATACCTACGAGGGAGAATATGTAACACCATATGGGCTAGGGACAAACTCAATCATCACTACATATGCCAGTGGTTCCTTTGTCTTGTATATCTCTTGATGGATAGCTCTTGAAGGGCTGTGGGACCATATTGAGGAGGCCAAGGGCCTGATATTGTAGGCCAAGTGCCTGGTATTGGATGGGAACACCGAAGTCTAGAAGTGGGTGTAAGACTTCAATGCCTAGGGATGTGCACCTTAAGGAGTTGTGGAGGGAGTGAGCCAGTCTTTCGAGATGCCTAAAGTCATTGAGTACTAGGACTGGATTCCTGCCTTGGGGTATATGAGGTCTGAGTCGGGTGCGAGCCTTGGGGCCAGCCTTGGCTAGGGACAGACTGGGGAGGCATATGTCTGGTTCCGAAAGTGGGAAAAAGGACATATATTCCTTGAGATTTCCCGGGTGCTGTGAAGAACTTTCGATGCCTGCTAGTTATACTAGTTCAGCAGAGGGTGTTGGTCACACATGAAGTAATAAATAATAAATAATATAATATAATTTAATTAAACACTTAACATTGGATGAAGTTCCTTGAAGAGGGGGAGTATGTGATGTCCCATAATAATTATAAAATAATAAATAATATATAAATAATATAATATAATATAATAAATAATTAAATAAATAAATAGTCAAGAGAATAATAAATAAATAATAAATAAAACATTAAACAATAGCTGGAGTTCTAAATAAAATAGTAAATAATAAACTAGAGTCCTAAAACTAAGAAACTAATAGAAAGAAAGTTAAAGAAAGAATTAATTAACAAAAGTAAATAGATTAACAAAGAGTTAAGCTAAGAAACTAATAGAAAGAAAGTTAAACTAAGAGAACACTAAATTAAGTAAAGCTAACAAAAAGTAAGAGAACACTAAATTAAGTAAAACTTAAGTTGCATGTTGACACAGTGAATGTATGCATGTGGTTCCCATTCCATTGTTTGGTCTATTTAATAGACATTGAGGAAGATTCAAGGATTCATTCTTTCATCCATTCTCTGGAGAGAAAGGTATGGTGAGGCAAAGAATACCCTGGCAGTAGTACGTTGATTGAGGGCTTGGGGGTGGCCAGTTGTGGAAATATTACATACAGCTGAGCCTACGGTTGGGTGGTGAGTTGTCCCCAAAACTTTGTTGCGGTCAACAGGATCCAGATAGCATTCAACCTTGGAGTCTCAAGTAAGGAAAATCGCCATTACAGGTAAGTCATCTTGCTCATGTTTCTGAAAATTCCATAATGACTAGTTAAATAGTTTTTGGGTTGATTATTCATTGTTTATGTGATATAATTAATTGCATGTTAAAATTGGGGTTGTTACAATTGTATGCAATACATTGCCCCTAGTTGGAGCCAATGTTGTTGCCCTGCACCAATTTTATAACAAGGTTGAGAAATTGGATTTAAGGCTCCTAGATAAAAGATAATTAAATCAACTATGGGGGGAATTATCAGGCCCTAAAACCATGGAAGAAGGCCTAAAATCCAAAATCAATGCTCACAGGACCCCCACCGGGTAAGCGAAATGGGCTAAAGATATTTTTTTGCACAAGTGCACATTATCAGTTAACGATCGAGTAGTTTCAGGGCGGATCCTCGTCCATCCCCACCTGACCACCTCCAAGAAGCATTTTTTGGGGGGGGGTGTGTGTAACCTATGCGGGTGATAACCAAGCGCTCCCCCCGTAGAGTTGAAATTTCATACTAGTGGGCCCTTTGATCCAACAACCCAGATCCATTCTGGGGGGTAGGTAATGGATCTAGCCTCCCACTATCCTACCAACTGGAGGATGGTGGGTACCACGTGCCACAGGGCCCAATCCACCGACGCCAATTCAAGTGAGCATGAGTTTGAAAGATAAACAATAACCTTTTCTACCCCCCGCTCCAGTCCACATGTCCCCCTTCATCATCCAATCCCATCCAGCCATGTGTCCCTCCTGTGATGTCATCCCATGTTAGCTTACCATTTCCCCCTGTCCGTCTATAAACACCCGTCCCGCCTCGAATTTTCAAAATTAATATAATTTCCCGGTGTAAGTTCTCTAGCCAATATTTTTTCCAGCAATGTCGTTCAAGCTCTCTGCCAGCCTGGAAACTCCTATCAAAGGTTTTTTCAACCCGATCTAGGACAACCAGGTAACTAGTCGGTCCCCTCCATCTGCATATCGTTCAAATATTCATAAAAATATGAAGAAGGTAGATAAAAATACCCCTAAGGCCCGTGAGGCCAAACCCTCCTCTAGTGTCGACCCTCTCATGGACACAAGGGCATAAATTCCAGACCCCTTCTCCACCTACCACCTCGCTGACCTCCATTTCAACTTGTATGCTAACCATGTCATAGGAGACGACCCATTTCGGGTGGTTGAATCAGGCCTATACTACCACAGTGCACCCTATGTGCATCATTTTACCGAGTTTATCTCCCAGTTGACTACAAATTACATAGAAGAGAAAAAATGATTTGTCTCTTCCACTAGGGAAAAAATCCTTGAATTAAATCTAGAGCTAATTCAAAAATCCCTGATTTACCCTAGCTCTCCTGAACCAAATTTTTTTATAGAAGCCACATTGGTCTATAATCCACCCTTGCAGTTGATGAGAAACAATCCTTCCTACAAATGGTCTTGGCCCCTAGCCTACATTCTTTGCCCATTGCTGATAGTTTCCCCATAACCCTCTCAACAGAGCCCATTCAACCCATTCTATCCCTAATTTCTGTAGAAATTATATAAATTATGTGTTAAATGTCCAAGATTATCTTGATCTCACACTATTTTAACTTCATGCAAAATACATAATCTATTCCACCATTGATCATTTGCAGAAATCAAATTAAGATTGCAATGCACACATCAAACAATAAAAATTCACACACATTAACACAGTTGTTTAACGGGAAAGCCTGAAGCTGAAAAACAAAACTATCTGTATATAATATATGTCATAGAGATCATGTAACAATCCTCATACAAAGCTGATCATATCAAGCTCTCAGTACAATACAATCGCTACACACTAATCAGGCCCGATCTTGCAAATCCATGCACCGATCTTTGCCACCTGCTAGCCTACCTCTACTGTGAAATCCCTACTGAAGAATGGATCTAAATGAACTCGAATTTCTCTAGCCTTTCTCACACAATCCTCATTGGCATCTCCACTGAGTGTTGGATGCAATCAATGCATCACTATAGTCACAACTGATAGTCACACTTGCTCTTTCACCTATCTCTCCACTGGTATCCACTGAAATTGCCATGCACTGTAGTTAATTGATGTATTCTTTAGTTGATTAATGATTTATTATTTAGTGAATTAATTAACTAATTAATTCACACCACTCTTACTAGTGTATCAATTAGTTAGACTAGATACAACTATCTCAACTGAGTCTAACTAAGTTAAACTAAATACAACTCCACCAACTACTTCTCCAACTCCACCAAACTCTGTCACATGAGTTCTAACTGAAGTCCTCCATGCATTAGCTCTAGAGAACCCTCAGGAGTAACATAATTCCTTCTATTAGTTGTTGTGCCACATATGTGCACTTAACTGAAGTGCTCCAAGAGAATAAGATAATTTTTAGAGTCCAAATATTATTAAGAGCTAATAATATTCGACATATCTATTTTTAGACTAGCAGTCTAAATATAGACTCTGCCCAATATGTCTAAAAATAGAAGTCCATATATTTTTCCAACTTGACCAACCATCCACAAATAGCATCCTGCAACTCATAGAATATGATCGACATGTCTAAAAATAGACATAGTCTAAAAATAGACTTGCGCCAAAAATAGCCTACAGGCCCACTTAGTGAAGGCGACTCTTTTCACTAAGCTCATCATCTTGTTGAAACTCAACACTCCCTCTCAACAAGATAGGGATTATCTGCCACCCCGATCTTGTCTCTATGGTATTCGAATTCGCTCCTGGTGAGCACCTTCATCAGAATATCTGCATCCTGATCCTTCGTAGGAATGTAAGAAAGCAACATGATCTTCCGCTGAACACAATTTCTGATATGATGGTACCAAATGTCAATATTTTTAGATCTATCATGAAATATTGGATTAACCAAGAGTTTAATGCAACTCTGATTATCACAATATATCATAGTAGGATCTAAGTGAGAACTGAACAAACCAACCAGGATCTTCCTCATCCATATAGCCTCACATGCAGCCAAACTTGCTGCCATGTACTCGGCCTCCACTAGATTGAGTGCCATGGATCTTTATTTCCTGCTGTACCAAGAAACTGCTGTAGATCTGATACTGAAAATCCCTCCTGATGTGCTCTTTCTGTCCGTTGGGCTTCCTGCCCAATCTGCATCCATGAAGCCATGCAGCTTCACCTCATCCGACTGTCTGTACCACAATCCATATCCAGATGTGTCCCCGAGATACCTCAGGATGTGCTTTCCTACCTTCTAAAAGAGCTTGGTAGGCTTCACCATCGCTTGTGAAAGCTGGTTCACAGCATAGCATATGTCCGGTCGTATATTGACTAAATACATGAGTGAACCAACCAACTGTCAATAAACAATGGCATCCACTACCTCTACCGATGTAGCATCCTCTTTCCTCCAACCACCAGGAAGAGGAGTGTCGATAGGCTTGCAGCCTTGCATGTGAAACTTCTCTAGTATCTCCCGGGCATACTTGCCTTGAGACACAAGCAGTCCACCTTTCTGCTGCCAAATTTCCAATCCCAGGAAATAATGAAGGAGGCCTAAGTCCTTCATCTTGAACTCATTTGCAAGATCTGACTTGCATGAGTGTGTCAACAGTTCATCACTCGTTAGTATTAAATCATCTATATAAAGCACAATGATCAAAATCTTACCCTCCACCACAATCTGGTATAGGTTAGGATGCACCTCACTCTTGGCGAAACCAAGTATGATGAAATAACTGTCTATCTGTGTGTACCAAGCACGAGGTGCTTGTTTCAGCCCATAAAACGCTCTTTTGAGCCTGCACACATGCGACTCACTATTGAATATTTCAAATCCTTCAGGCTGCTCAATGTACACCTCCTCCTCAATGACTCCGTTGAGGAATGTAGTCTTCACATCCATTTGATGAATGTGCCAACCCATCTACACTGAGAGAGCAAGGATGGTCCATATGGAAGAATACCTTGCGATAGGTGCAAAGGTTTCTTCATAGTCGATCCCATTGATTTGTGAGAAGCCCCGGGCAACAAATATTTCCTTGTACTTCTCGACACTCCTGTAAGCATCTTGCTTCACTTTGTAGATCCATCTCGAACCTACCACTGATTTCCCTTCCGGCCTTGGGAAAATCTCCCATGCGCTGTTTCTGAAAATCGAATCATACTCTTCCACCATGGCATCTACCCATGCGGGATCCTCCACAGCTTCCTCGAAAGAGGATGGCTCCGTCACGATACACTTGCTGATCAAATCCATGTATCTGGGTCAGGTGATTGTCTTTGTCTGTGCTATGATGTAGGAGCTCCTACATTCTGCGCTGCATCAAGATTTAATCGCTCAATTTCTGTAGTGCGCTTCCGCCCTCTGATTTTTGGTGCTGCATGAG
Organism: Pinus albicaulis; assembly: GCA_034641835.2. Lineage (NCBI taxonomy): Eukaryota > Viridiplantae > Streptophyta > Pinopsida > Pinales > Pinaceae > Pinus > Pinus albicaulis. Next base: position 49,410 of record JAXQQM020068508.1, on the reverse strand, counting down.
CGGTTTCTTCCACTCCATGAACTTCCTCTTGTGGCTGATCCACATCTTGAGGCTCATCTTTAGGAACAAGTAGCTCCTCATCTCCATGCAAGTGTAGCTTCCTCTCAAGCGACAACTTCATGGCTTTCTCCTCATGAAATTTGATATCCAATCACACAACAATCATCTGACTGTCTAGAAAATACACACGATAATTGTGTGGTGTTTCTGTGTACCCCAAAAATATCCCAACCTCTACAGTCGGCTCCAGCTTCTTCCTGACATCCTTCGTCACATGAATGTAAACAGGTGAGCCAAAAAACTTCAAATGAGAAATATCAGGCTTCTTACCAGAAAACACCTCTTCGGGTGAACTCATGCCAAGTACTCTATGAGGAAAATGGTTTTGCACATAAACCATAGTGTTGCATGCCTCAGCCCACAAGTGTATGGGAAGGCCTTGATCATGCAACATCATGTGTACGACACCCACGATTGTTCTGTTCTTTCTCTCTGCGACCCCATTCTGCTGTGGGTTATGAGGCGCTATGAGTTCTCTTCGAATTCCTTCTTTGCTGCAGAAGTCTTGGAATTCGCCAGAGATGTATTCAACACCATTATTGCTCCTTAGAGCTTTCACCTGCTTCCCCGACTCTTTCTCAACCAGCTCCTTGAACTCACAAAACTTTGAGTATGTCTCGCTCTTCTTATGCATGAAGAAGATCCAACACTTACGAGAAAAGTCATCAACAAATATCACATAACACCTGTGCTTTGCTGTTGAAGAAATCGAGAAAGGTCCACACACATCTGTGTGACTTCTCTCAAGGATCGTCGTGGCGTGACTATCCTTCTCATGAAAAGTGGTCTTCACAAGTTTTCCCAAAGTACATCCCTTGCACTAATCTGACTGCGCAAGTGTACCCTTGGGAAGCCCGGTGGAAATCTGGTGCAAAATTTTCAAAGCGCCATGGTGAAGATGACCCAATATCCTGTGCCACAATTCGCCCTCATCCCGGCTCACCACTCCTTCTGCTTTTCCTGACATTGCTGCGCAGCCATCTACCTGCAATTGATAAATATTCTTAACTTGAATCCCTATTCTCCTGGTTTGAACAGTTTTTTTACTACATAGGAAGGCTTTTCCCTCGCTAAAAACAATATCATAACCCTTGTCTTCCAACATCACCACAGAGATCAGATTATTCTTCAATCCTGGAACATGCATGACATCCTTCAAGATGAAAGGTTTACCAGACTCCCTCTCAAAGGAAATGGTCCCAATACCAGTCGCACTGTATCTACCATCATTTCCCATCTCGATGTGCACTCCAAGATCCTTTCATCCATATCACTAAACAAATCTTTGTCTCTGGTCATATGGAAAGACGCACCACTGTCAAGAAACCACACCGATCCCATCACACTTGAAACCAAGAATGTGGTCAAAGAAAAATCTAGCTCAAACTGCGAGGCTAAGGCCTCTCTAGCTACAGATCCAGTAGCCTGCTTATTCTTCTTCTTTTGTGGACAGTTAGTGGCGAAATGCCCATGCTGGTGACAGTGAAAACACTTCACCTTGGAAAAGTCCTGCTTCTTTCCTTTCGCACCGGATTGAGAAGGATTTTTATTCCCCTTCCCTTTCCTTGATTTGGCAGCCAAAGCACAATTTTATTCATCTTCATTCTTCGATGAAGATCCATCCTTGGTACCCCAACTTATCTCCTCCTGCACAAGATCCGACCAAAGTCGCTCCCATCCCGACAGTTTCTCCCGTCCATTGACAGAGTCCTCGTAGCTATGCTAGCTCTTCAAAAGCCCAAGGAGAGCCAATCTCACCAAGAATTATTCATCAAAAGTAACCCTCACACTTCCAAACTCATCCTTGCAGTTGAAAAACTTCATGAGGTATCTTGGTATACTGTCGCCTTTCTCCATTTTTATTTTTCTGAGCTTGTCTTTAAGCGCCAACTTCCTCTGGTCACTTCTGCTTTGGAAAAAGTCTGTCAAATCCTTCCACATTAAGAATGGAGTGGCTTTACCGTGAAGGCTAGACACAATGTGGTCCTTCACACCTTCCAACAGAATTCTTCGTCACTTTTCTACCTTCTTTTGCCATGTGTCAAGTACGGCTGCATTGCTAGAACTAGAATATGGAATATCAGCATCTATGAACTCCTTCAACCCATTATCATCCAGCACCACCTCCATCCCGTCCTTCCATGCAATATAATTCGAGCTTCCATCAAGGGCATACTCCAATTGCAATCCATTGAAAGACATTTCAATGAATGCTCAACTTCGACACCAAGAAAACATTGCAGCAAATTCGAATTCCACCAGCACAAAACTCAACCGCTTCAATAATTGCAATCTCCAATGATCAACTGCTTTGATACCAAGTAGAAATTATATAACTTATGTGTTATATGTCCAAGATTCTCCTAATCCCACACTATTTTAAATTCATGCAAATTACAGAATCTATTCCACCATTGATCATTTGCGGAAATTAAATGAAGATTGCAATACACACATGAAACAATAAAAATTCACACACATTAACACAATTTTTTAATGGGAAAGCCTGAAGATGAAAACCCCAACTATCTTTATATAATATATGTCATAGATATCATGTAACAATCCTCATACAAAGCTGATCATATCAAGCTCTCAGTACAATACAATCGCTACACACTAATCAGGCTCGATCTTGCAAATCCATGCACCAATCTTTGCCACCTGCTAGCCCGCCTCTACTGCACAATCCCTGCTAAAGAATGGCTCTAAATGAACTTGAATTTCTCCAGCCTTTCTCACACAATCCTCATTGGCATCTCCACTGAGTGTTGGATGCAATCAATGCATCACTATAGTCACAACTGATAGTCACACTTGCTCTTTCACCTATCTCTCCACTAGTTTCCACTGAAACTGCCATGCACTGTAGTTAAGTGATGTATTATTCAGTTGATTAATGAATTATTATTTAGTGAATTAATTAAATAATTAATTCACACCACTCTCACTAGTGTATCAACAAGTTAGACTAGATACAACTAGCTCAACTAAGTCTAACTGAGTTAAACTAAATACAACTCCACCGACTACTTCTCCAACTCCACCAAACTCTGTCACATGAGTTCTAACTAAAGTCCTCCATGCATTAGCTCTATTAAACCCTTAGGAATAGTGTAATTCCTTCTGTCAGCTATTATGCCACATATGTGAACTTAACTGAAGTGCTCCAAGAAAATAAGATAATGATTAGAGTCCAAATATTATTAAGAGCTAATAATATTCGACATATCTATTTTTAGACTGGCAGTCTAAAAATAGACTCTGCCCAATATGTATAAAAGTAGAAGTCCATCTATTTTTCCAACTTGACCAACCATCCACAAATAACATCTTGCAACTCATAGAATATGATCGACATGTCTAAAAATAGACTTGCGCAAAAAATAGCCTGCGGGCCCACTTCGTGAAGGTGACTCTTTTCACTAAGCTCATCATCTTGTTGAATCTCAAAAATTTCCCATATGTTATGATCAGGAGTTCATAAATTTTGCTCAAAATTGAAAGTGCTCGAAACTATGCCGAACCTGAGCAACTGGGTAGATCTTGTCTTTCTGATTCCGATGTCGTGAACGGTTCAAAAAACCGATGTCATATGAGGGAGATATCACATACTGATCGATTTCCCAAACAACTAAATTTGCGACAGGTTTGACTGGGATGCCTAGTCAGCAAGAGGGTGCATAGCCAGCAAAAATAGGAATATTCTTAAGAATATTCGATTTTTCTCCAAGCCGGTAATATTCTACCAAGTGGCATATTTTTATTCATTGATGTGGATGGTACGTTATTTTTTGGGCCAATGAATGGGTGACACATGGCCAACCTTGAGGCTACCACATGTCCCCTATACGATGTATAAAAATTTTATTAGGTCCGGGGGGTTTGACCACGCGACCTCCGACATGCACGTAAGACTCTCCACTTACTCCGATATACCATGTGACTTAACCCCTAAGGGTCACAAGTCATAGTTATTGTTTTTTAATGTTGCAAGCGGGGTTGGGGACCGCCGGCGGTCCCAACCCACCGGTGGTCCCAACCCGCCGACGGCCCCAACGGTGGTCACATGTTACGTTAACAAACCATGACATTAAACTTGAATGCTATCGTAAATTTCTCCAGTTAACACCATCACATGTCGCAGTTTGTTGAAGATTCTTCGTGCGGTCAGGCTTTAACGTCGAACCAAACTCCGATTTCACCACCATATAACTATAGTTTCAGTGTTAAGTTCTACTCATAGTTAATGAGACCACGAGGTTTATGGGGGTTGGCATGTGGCCACCCCCTCCCCCTTAACCTTGACATTTAAAATCTGGCGGTTTGTGCTGGCGAGAGTTTAAGTGCGCCACTAAATTTCAGAGTTTTGGCCACTTTTAACGACATACAAGTGTAGTTCTCCACATTTAGTGTAGGTTTTGTAGGTGTCATTGGGAAAAAGGCTAGGAGGGTCAATTTTTGACCAATTTGTGTGAAACAAGAGTCTACCTAGACTAATTTGAGCATTCTGGAGCCATTGGTACAGAGAAAAAAACCATTGGAGGCTTGTAACCACATGTATTTGCAAAATTTTGAGCATAATGAAAGATGGACATGCCATTGGGAGATGGACGAGCAGATGTAGCCCAGGAGGGGTGAACTACTTCATCATGTCTGATGTGTAAATATTATGTGTGGTTTTATTTTTCTATTATACACTGCTGTTCAGTGTTATTTGCTCATATTTCATGATTCTAATTCACTAAATTCACTTATATTTCATGGTTAAATCCTCAATCCTCAAGAAAAAAAATGGAGACAAATATGTACGTGTTTATTAACTGAAAAGACACTTAGCACAATAAAACTAATACAATCATTTCAGATCAGGTTGGTATCAGATCTAGAGTTTATTCTCTAGAGTTGTTGTGTGAAAATATTTGTTTAATTTTTTGCAAGTTTTAGCATGCTTAATAGGCTCAAGCTCAAGAGAAGAGAAGGCAAATTGGTGAGGGTCTCAAAGTGAGCCACAACAAAGGAGGGTAAGATTGCGAAATTCTCCATCACCTATTTCAAATCCTAAAGAAGCAGAAGCAACATTAATCATGCCTCTAGAGGAAGGAGAAATCCATGAAGAAGTGGATCCCAAAGAGGAAAAATGAGTGTCCAGGAAAGCATTCCTTGACATGACTGAGATGGTGAGAATCCTTTATCAATAAAGGAATGAGAAACTGGAAGGAGAAGGATCCAAACTTCACAAGGAAGGACAAAGATAATTAGGAGGTCACAATGATGAAGATAAGTCAAAGAAGGGCAATGGAGTAAATGGAGGCAGTGGAAAGTCACCATCCTCACCCTCATCATCATCATCCTATACTTCATCTTCAGTACATCAGCCACACAAGTAAAAGAACATTGGTAAAAGTCCTTTTTAAAAATTGATGTTAAGTTTGAATTGCCAATGTTTAATGGTGAATGCAGATAATATTGATAATTGGATTATGAAATTGGAGGTCTATTTGAGAATCTAGAACCTTCTTGATGATGATACCAAAATCCAATTATCTTCATTGTGAATGGAAGGTGCAACACTTGTTTGGTGGGAAGCCAAGAAAAAGGACGAGATCAAGTAGCATGGTAAGATTATCCTATCATGGATTGATTTCATTATTGCAATAAAACAACAGTTTTATCCATTAGCTCATATGCAGAAAGCCATAATGAACTGGAAAAACTTTAGACAATTGAAAGGACATAATGTGCAAGAATAGACCTAAGAATTTAGGAGAAGAACTCTCTTATAAGGGGTAGATTTGCAGAGCCAAGATACTTTTCTCAAGTACATAGGAGGCTTACATAGCTACCTAAAACATACTATCCTCATGTTTAACCCTACAAGTCTAGATGAAGTATGTATTCAGGCCACACATCTAGAAGCTAGATGGAAAAAAATTTCTGATGAATGTAGGAAGAAACCTTTTAAGGGGAAAAAAAGAGAAGACCTCAAAATGTAAAGGAAAAAAGAATGCATCTATTAAAAAGAGGGAGAAAACTCAGTTTGTAAACATTGTTCAAAAGAAGGCCATGATGAAAATCATTGTTGGAAATTACATCTTGAAAAGAGGCCCAAACATCTCAACAACAATGGGAAACGGAAAAATGCAGCTACAACTCAACATGATTTAGGAGAGGATTCAGGTGATGAATCTAAATTACAGCCATGGGATTGAATAACATGAAGGGGAAAGACATTGAAACTAAACCCAGTACTAGTACATCAAACTATCACATACAAGCTCCAAATGAAGAAGAGAGAATTGAACTGTTTCATGTGAGGGTCATATCCAAACATACCAAGATTGACACATTGTTTGACAGTGGATCACAAGAAAAATTAATCTCTGAAGACTTGGTCAAGAAACTTAATCTTGAGACCATTCCACATCCAAAACCATATCCACTTTGTTTGATTTGTAAGGATGCAAATTTACAGGTTTCAAAGAAGTGTATATTGTGGTTTGAAATAATTGCACATTTTGTTGACATAGTTGAATTAGATATGGTTCCGCTTGACATTACAGGTATTGTGTTGGGAAGTACTTACTTGTATGACAAGAAAGCAATCTTCCATCGCCATAAGAACAAATAAATTTTATTCAAAGATGGCAAGGAGTACATTGTTAGAGCACATCGCAAGAAGACAAATATTACTATGGTAAATGCAGGACATGTAAAGAGGTTGGTAAATTCAAGTAAGAATTTTGTTCTTCTAATGATTAAGCCTAAAGCTGACATTAATCATGAATCATTTGAGGATTGTGATCCTCAGTTGAAATTATATTATATGATGTAGTTGATGCACATCGTGAGATGTTTCAAGAGCCAACATGTTTGCCTCCAAAAAGGGAGATTCAACATGAGATTCAGTTGTAGCAAGATTGTCCTCTTCCAAACATAGACATGTATCGCATGTCGATAATGGAGAATGCTGAAATAAAGAGGAAAATCAAGGACATGTTGGACAAGGGACTCATAAGTCCAAGCACTTTTCCATGCGGTTCACCCATAGTCTTGATTCCGAAGAAAGATGAGACTTGGAGCATGTGTGTAGACTTCAGAGCTTTGAACAAGATAACGGTAAATAATAAATACCCACTCTCAAGAATAGATGATTTGCTTGATCAGCTGAAACACGATTTTTTTTTCACTAAGTTAGAATTACAAAGTGGATATCATCAAGTAAGAATTGCAGACATTGATATATGGAAGACTGCATTCAAAACCAAATAAGGACTCTTTGATTGGTTGGTTATGCCATTTGGTTTGTGTAATGCATCGGCAAGTTTCATGTGTGTTATGGATAATGTTTTATGTCCATTTATTGATGACTTTTTGATTGTGTATTTAGATGATATACTGATTTTTCAGCAAAACAAGAGAAAAACATGTCTTGCATGTGAATAGTGTGCTTGATGTTTTGAAGAAAGAGAAATTATTTCTTAATATGTCAAAGTGTGAGTTTGGAAATAATTATTTGGTTTATTTGGGACACATTGTAGGAGGAGGAGATTTGAGAATTGATCCTTCTAAAGTGGAAGCCATTGTGAATTGGCCCACTCCCAAAACAGTAACCGAGGTAAGAAGTTTCTTAGGTGCAACTTAGTATTGGAGAAAGTTTATTGCTAACTTTTCTGCCACAACAAATCCTATGCATGTAGTGATAAGTATGAAGAAAGGCTTCCAATGGGGAGGAAAAAAAAAACAAGCTTTTGAAGCTTTAAAAGACAAGATCAATTCAGCTCCAGTCCTTGCATTACCAAATTTGAGATAGCCATTCAAGATACAAACTGATGCTAGGGATTATGCCATAGGTGCAGTTCTTTTGCAACATGGTATTCTGAAACATTCAATGGTGTTGTAACTAATTATAATACATATGAAAAAGAGCTGTATGTGTTGGTACAAAGAGTCAAGAAGTGGAAACACTACTTGATGAGTAAAGAGACGATTATACATACCGATCACCAACCATTATAGTACTTGCAGTCGCAAAAAAAATTGCAGCAATCACGACATTTCTTGTGGATGGGTTTCCTTCAATAGTTTCACTTGGTTATAAGGTACAAGAAAGGTACTTTCAATAAAGTTGATAATATAATTTCAAGACCGATTATAAGTGCTTCTACTTTACTAAAAAATGATTCTATTGTACATGAGAGTTACATAGAAAAATATGCACATGATGTTGATTTTCAAGATGTGTATGTTAGTTTGAGTGAAGGAAATCAAGTTGAGGAAAATGATTATCACATGCATAAAAATTTGCTGTTTCATTTGGGAAAGATGTGTATACCATAAGGGAGAGGTTAAGTGTGTCATGAGAGGAAATGCATTCATCTCTTATTGTTGGACACTTTGGGGTAAGCAAAACGGTGGCACATCTAAAGAGTATTGCTATTGGCCTCGCATGATAGATAGTGTGTTGCGTTTTATAAGGGGATGTGGTTGTTACATGTGTGCAACAAGAAGCACAGAAATAGGAAGCTTGGGTTGGACTCACCACAGGTTCAATTATGCTTCTTGACAATTGTTTCAGCAAGTCCAAACTACTTATCTTTTGATGAATGGCCACAGGTTTGAGTTGTCCTTTTGATGAAAGCCCACAGGTATGAATATCTCAAGGATGGTTGTCCGATCTTACTACACAGTTTTTTGCAATTGATGACTGAGCTCCAAACAATGGTCTGAGGTAAGGTCTGTGTATAAAAAATGTTACCTCAGATCCGAGAAGAGGTGTCTCCCACATGTGGACTATTATAGTGTATTACCCACTGAAACCTCAACCAGTCCACACTGCAATTTTTCAGATTTCTGAGATGTTAAACCAAGCTGCCCATCAAGTTGTGACTGTCCTCAAGATGTTTTAACCCTAAAACAAAAATATTTTCTTCCCAAACAGTGATTTAAAAATCCTCCTCGGCCTCCTTTATCCTTCTGTTCTTGTTCTCTCAAATCTTGACCGAAGTCATAGTTGAAATGAGGTGTTGGACGTCATATTTATATAGGATTTGACTTATAACGAATAGACATGTCCTTTTGGAGTGAAGCCGACATGTATGACTGAGTGTAGGTTGGCCAGCCTTTTAAAAAAATATTGTATTTAAACTTGAAAATTCATTTTGATAGGATGCCTATAGGGTGACAAAAAATAAATTTCTTTACGAGTGTTCTGAATTTTTTAGTGCAGACCATGACATGACTGTTTTGGAATTTTTTGTGCAGTCCTTGATTCTTTATGGATAAAGGGTATAGGGACTAGAATTTAAGGGCTTTTCCATAAGAGCTTCAAAGTAGTCTTCCAACCATCATCCATATAATCAAGTGTGTTATCATGAGATCTTCCAACTATGTCATCATATGTCATCAAGTATAGTGTAGTTATTATAGGCACATGATAGGCACTTAGCATTTACACCAATCTTTAAGGCATTATGGGCATCTTAGATCTCTTTCTTTAGAGTAAGGACATCATCATCATTTTAGGTTAAATCTTCAAGAGCAAGGACACATAATTGACACTCAAATACTAGATCACTATGAGCATCAATCTTCATGTTTAGAGCATCATTAATGGCTTGACATCTTCATAAAGTAAGAGCAACCTTAGCATCTTCATTAATGGCATCCTTAGTACCTAGGGATTGCATGAGGTTCATTGACATCACAAGAATATTTGCCATCTCCAATAATGCCATATTGACATCAATGACAACTTTGGTGACAAGAAATTTGAATCTTTATCTCATCCTACACAGCAGATATTTCACCACATATCCCTTGAGCTCATCCTCACATCAAGAGTGGATATCAATCCTATATTGGTAAATGGATAATAATTCCTAACCTACCATCCTCTCCTATATATTTACTGCCATCCAAAAGCTAGGTGTTGGCTTTCGGAGATTGATTACCCTCATGTTGCTACCCTGAATCCAGGAGAGTCATAATTCAATACATTGAGGTGACATAGAGGTGTACTTTATGGCAAGGAAGGAAATGTCAACTTGGGGAGTTCTCTACATGATCAACTCCTATATTTTCTTGTAACTCTCTCCATTTCTATTGATACAAGGAGTACATTATTTTCCTATATATGATGTTTATGTTCATATGTTTCACTGTTTTTTTGATCCATTGAATCAAGTGATTGGATAATGCTACATAGATATCATAGATGTTTGGCTTGTTGTGTTTGTATGTGCAAGTTCTAATTATAACAATAGGAGATAATATTGATGGAAGCGTACAATCAAGAAGAGTTAAACTGCGATATAGATTCTAAGAGTAAGACTCATCTCATTGTTTAATTACTTTTAAGGAAAACAATTATATTCTTTTCTTTTTGTTGTTCTAGACCATACCACTGAGTCTGGGGAAGAAACTTTTAAGTAATTGTAGATTATGCATAACAAATTGACCATACCAGGGATCGATTCATTCCCTTGGTGGTTTCTTTGATCCTTAGTACTTTTTTCCTCTTGTTCGGAATCTTCATTGTCTCACTCGATCTGAATTGATCTTAGGAAAGGCATTTCATTGAGATTCGCAGTTGCATTTTTGTTTCGAAACTTGGCATTCCTTGATAAACACTCCCCTTGGTCTAAGAACGGAAGCGTTACGGTGCATCTAACCTTCTTGGCACCATTGAAAATGTACCTTTGATATTGGTTCCGCTCCATGCATGAAAATTATATGGGAATGCTCTCATCAAACATTTATGCATTAGAAAACACTACTGGAGACTGCACTTCCACGTATCATCGAGTATATTTTGGGATTCCACCTTAGGTTGCTATCCCACCTTATGTAACTGATTTTGCCACCTTGTACACTTTGATACACATAACACAAAATTCAGAGATATTTCTTTCCTGTACTTAAATCCTTGGTTTTCCAAGGTGTTATATTGTAGCTCACAGTTGATTGGTAAACTATTTTTCCTAGTTACCCCTCTATTTTCTTCTTGTGTCTTTAATTTCTAAAATAAATTAATTAGCCATGAAACAACATCCTCATTATGGAACAACTCCTTAGTGGATCTTAGGTTGAGACTAATAGCGACAATTCATGAGTCTACCAATCAAGGAAACCCCTCTGACGGGAATCCTAATCCTTTTCCTCCATTTTGGAATATTGGTACTTGTTATATGGCAACATTTTCCCTTCATGTATTTACCATTGGTTTTCCATTTTGGTTGTTTTCAACCCCTATGGTTTCAAATAAACTATTCCTCCACCTGAACAACATCAACTTCAAGTTGATTCTAAAGTTGACCCTTTGCCTTCTTCACATGTTGTTTCTTCATCCCTTTCTTCCTCCTCACCTAGTGAAAGTATTCGTTCTATTAAATAGGAAACTAAGAAGAAGAAGAAGCAAAATAAGTAGGGGGGAACCAAGAAACTATTGCTACCCATGCAACTAGTATGGAGAAACCTTCCAATCATCCCTACAAAGTTAAATTCCCTTAAATTTTATGTAAGGGTGACAACCTTCTTATATATTGTCCTTGTATTCCCAAGGTATTAGAAGTGTGGTCCACAGGCTCACATCATCCTTTGTCATTAGCCTCTGGAGATCATGCTGGTGACAAACCACCTACAATTTAAAGTAATATCCATGGGAAAAGGGTAAAGTAAAATTTACTTATAAGTTATGTGAAGGTTGTTGGTGCAATAAGGTGACTTATAAAAATCACTCCTAATTCCTACATCAATCATCAACCAAGGATTCGTATGTTTGTTTCAAGAGTGTTGGAACTATTTTTGCAGAGTGAAATCAAAAGCTATCTAGGAATAAATGATTCTAAATTGTTGCAATAACTACTTTTCTAATTCTCGAAGTTCAATCTGGAATAATTCAAAAGCAAACCTTAAAGAAATTACAAACCATGAATCTTAATCTATCCTCAAATAATTTGTAGAAAAAATGAATATAACTTATGAATTGCAAGAATCACACTCAAAGAATTACTACTTAACAATTATCTATTGAAAAAAAGAGATTGCAAAAATGAACAACAATATCTTCTTCATGATTTTAGCCAAAACTTACAATAACTGATCACTCAACATTTCCAATAACATTATTCAAAAGAAACAACATTCAATTGAAATTCTTGAACTAATCTGATAAATTCATTAAAGAATAACACTCAGGCATAAAAGTAACAACAACTAAGATTGATCTCAACAATAAAGGAAAATCATAAAGATCAATGGTAACAAAAGTTGAATTAACTGAAATTCTATGAGATAGCAGAAATGAATAATTGTGAAAAGGAAAAGAAACAAATATGACACAAGCGAAGCATTAGATCTCCTAGTGATCAGGTCCAATGTCTCCAGAAGTCACTTCCGAAAGATACTCAGAATGCGATTACAAAGGAAGCATTGTTTTTCTCATTAAATTCAATAATAAAGATACAACATCACCACAGTGTAATTACTTTGTCTTCAATAATAATGTCAAAATGTAAATTACAGCTTCCGGGTTAAAAGTCCCATTCTATTTCACCTATCAGCTTTATATAATCTAAAGGAAAAAAAATGGATGAGAGTGAATCCTTGGGATCAGGGGATCCTAAGGATTTCACAACTGTCAATCTGATTGCATTATAAAATAGTCTCGATCGGGCCTAGTCTTCTGTTGGCCCGTATGAGAAAGACATGGTATTTTTTACTTTTCTTGGACTTTTTTTTACCATCGTTTGAACATCAGTTGTTCAATTCAGATTCCTGCACACAAAATGAAAGAAAAAGTTAGTTTTCATGCCAGAATCACACAATTCATTGATAATTGGGTTTTTCCAGCTTTCACAATATTTTCTTCTATATTTATTCCAAAAATGAAGATAAATACATGAAATTCAATGATAAATCAAGCTAATATGAGGATAAAACATACCTTTTCCATGGCCCAACATACTCCCCTACTTACCTTTTTTCATGTCCTCATGCAATAATATGGTTGAGGTGTAGTTGTGTCAAAGAATAAGTAGGATAAAAGTCTTCCTTATATAGCCTAAAACCATTTTTCTGTTTGATTATTACAAAGGCTTGGTTCACATGACATTCTGGCAAATCATATTCATGGTAATATCCTTCGGGGGGATACCATATAATAGGACATATGTAATGACATCCTATCCAAGTAGGGCCCATGCATAGGATTATATCGTTATACATGTTTAGGTGAGCAACAGTACCTTTAAAGTTTTTGTAATCAAATGGCTCCCGTTTTTTGACATTGTTAGTGGAAGCCTTCCACCTTTGCTTTTATGCCAACAAAGCCTCCTCCCTAATGTCCTAGAAATACTCTCTTCCTTCCTGTACAATATATTTATGAGGTGTTCCTAATTTAGCCACAACTCCTCCTTGTTTCATGAATCTTCTATGTTGAATGAAAAGATGCAAGGGTTTTGTGGGTTCTCCTCTTACCCATAGATCCAAACCATGTTCCCTCTTTTGGAAAATGTTATAGACCTTAGCCCAATTAATCTGATTAGAAGCAAAAGAGAGGAAATCTTGAAATTGAATGTCCTCAATGAAAGGGCTAGGACTACCATCCGGTTCATCCTCCTAGAAGAAATTGTGCAGGTATAATTCACATATAAGGTGTGTTACCTTCTCATTTTGTTCTTGACAACATTGGATGAATTATGCAGTGGTTTTAAACTCAGTTGGATTTCCAGCCCTAACAGTTTTAATTTTCAACAATAGATATCTTTCCAACAAGAATAATGCATAGTTAGTGGCAGGTGACTGGAAAGATAAAACATAAGAGTAAAGAGAACATATGGTTTTGGTTTGTTCCATGGCTTTCTGAAGCTAGGTTTGCACTTTCTTCACTTTCTCTTGCTCATTTATGAGACTGGTGAAAGTTTCGTCTTCTATTGCAGTGAGTGTATCCAATTTATTCAGCAACTCCTAGTGTATCTGTAAGGGCACCAATTCTTTCTTGTATTGAGCCAACACCTGTTGGGTTTGTGTTAATTCATATCTTAGTTTTAGAATAACAACCTCTCTTACCAGGGGAATATAGTGAGGTGTTGGGCCTCTGTCTCTGTTTCATTATCATGCGTTGGCACCAAATTAGTTTGCAAAGAAGTTTCAGCTGTTTCTTGGGAAATACAATAATCTTTCTGGACATTCTCCTCGAAATTTGTTTCAACAACAACATCTATGGAATCCATAGGAAACTCCGTTTGGGCCTCCATTGAAAAAACACAAGGTTGTTCAGTTTGAGTGCCAATATTCTATGTGGGACATGGTTCTGTTTGAGTTCCCATAACCTCAATGGAGCATTGCTCTGTTTGGGTTCCAGTAGTTTCTAATTCTACTTTTAGCTTCGATGCCTTGTCTTCTTCCTTTAACCATTCTCTTAATTGTTTAACCTTCTTCTTCAATTTTATGTACTTCTTACTTAGCTTCCTCAATCTGGCCTTGTCTGATTTCTTCTCCCTCATGGGGTTTTCAATTGGAGAGGGCACAGTATCTCTTTTAGGCACAAGAGGGGTTGTACCAACATCAAGATCATGTTCTAGTGGGACAGTATCTCTGGACTGACTCTCAGGTTTAGGAGCTTCCTCTATATGAGTTTATTCCTCATGGTATTCATTTTCAGAGGGAATTCATTCACTGAGGTCCTACAAATCTACCATCTCTTCAGTGAATGGGAAAATTTTGGTATGGCTAGAACTGCCAGCAGAGGCAGACTGGTCAAGATTTTGTCCTTTAGAGTTTCCAGATTGGTTCCTTTCTTCACATAATGTACCCAAATTCTCCAATAATCGGGCCATTTCTTCCTCATATTCCAATAGAAAATCATTCTGTAGGCTTAGAGGGGGTGTATGAGATGACCCTGCCTCATCTGTCAGAATTGGGGTATAATGTCATAAGCTTATCCTCATAGAGCGTCTTCATTTTACTGGGCCAGAGGCCAAGGAAGGAGTCTTCCTTTTTATTACTCTTTTTGGAATTGCCACTTCTATTATCTGTTGTTCAGTATCTGTGTTATTATTTTTTCTATCATCTATCCCTATCTGTGCAACTGGATTTTCTTCTGGTGGCGAAGGGTTTACAAAGTTTTCCCATGTCAATTGTTGCTGGGCTAATTCATGGATGATAATTAACTTGATCAGGCCATGGTGGCTGATAAAAATTTATGGATCTCTAGCCTTCCTAACTCGACTAGAAATATCATGCAATAAAGAATTCAAAAATAATGGCAAGTTAATCGTAATTTTCTGTTTAAGTATGACTAACAATTTAAGTTGTCCAGGTTTTACTGCGTCTTAACGTCCATCAAAAGTGATGTACCTCTGAACAGTGGTTGCAAATTCTCACCATGGTTCCTTTAGAGATGCAGGATGAATTCCTTTGCCTTTGTGAACAAATTGTTCATCTGGGTCCTGAAATACCGCGACTGCGTCATGCAAAAAAACATGCTTATCGGTCCATTTGTACATACCAACGGAAGTAGAAAGACCTCGACTCCAGTTATACCGGATCTAGCTGTCATTTATGCACTATCACAGTTGTGCGTCTGCCCTCTAGATTTTGCAAGAACTCAAGTGTTATTTCAATATGGAATCCCTGTAATTTGACCAAATATTGAAGCCAGCCAGCGCGCTTAAGAATTGTGCGAGCCTGGTCTGTTAATCAGAGTACTGTGGGTTCACTGCGAATAGATTTTCCTCCCATGATTGTTGTGATTTAGGAGCCAAATTCACACTTTTGCATGCACAAATCACAATTTTCTTAGTTTGGAACAACACCAATAAACTGCATATAATGCTTTGAAGTTTGTTATTTTTGATATAAAGGCCATAATTTTATTTGTAGCATCAACATGTTTTCACAAATTTTAGTAATTATATCACATGTTGTCCCCTTATACATACCTTTCCCCCTCCAATTAGAAAAGGTCATCCACGGCCTTAGAGCACGGGAAAAGAGGAAAGGACGTTGGGAATTCATAAATGCAGCAGAAAATGGTCAGAGAAGTGTACATATGGTAATAAATGGTTAGAGCTATGAAAATTACAAAAAATGTTAGGAAATGACCAAAAAAGGAGTAAAACATAGAATTAACCATTATGAGAAAATATTTTCCCTTTGATGTAAAGCTATGATGAAATCATGATAGACGATAGATGATGATGACTGTTGATATCAATTGATCGGACATTATTAATATAATTCATATAAAAGTGTAGTCTACCATGTATATCAGTTAATATAGATATAAATGCTATTTAAATGATAAATTGGTATTTGGATATGAATCAATATGAGATAGTGGGATATAGAGTAATTGGAAATATAACATAAAACTCCAATACCAAAAGAAAAGCGACTGCTGCCAGCAGGCGTCCATAGCCTCGACAGGGTTTCATTTTAACCCCAAAAATGAGCCAAAATCCTCTATTTAGGACTTAAATGATTTTTTTATTTCTATAAAGAGATCAGTGTGCTGACATGGTGACCAGATAATCACACTTCCATTTACCATGGTATAAGAAAGTGACCAGGTTTGCTCGTGATGAGACCTCCTGTCCTTTTGATAGTTTAATTGTCTAGAAGGCCATTGCCCTGGTGTGGTGGTCATAATGGGAATGTGACTTGTTAAATCCTTATGATCATATGTTGGCTCGTGATGAGACCCCCTATACTCTCTAAGAAGGTTTGCATTAGATTTTCTTATACACATTGTAAATGGAGGGAGGGTCATTAACTCCTTAGGACTTAAGAATGGTGTGAGAAGTAAAAAAATGCCAATAAAAGTTATGCCCTTATCCCTATATCATCATACTGTTTATCACTCAGTAATTTCCAAGGTTAAAGAAATAACTCACTGAGGTAACCACAAACCTACTTTTAAGATCAGGATCTAGCCTTCCTAATGCTCAGAGAGGGCTCTCTCTTTATGATTTAACTTTGTTGTTTTTAGTTGATTTTAGGCTAGTTATTTAAGATTGATTGGGTTTTATTTTGTGTTTGGTTTGGTGGAATTACTGATTTAGATGGATAATTGTATTGTCTACTTTTCCATTGGGATATGGAATCAAAATGTTAAGAAAACAAGATAAGATCAAGTTCTAAAGGAAGTGTTCACAGGGCAGGGTAGCTAAGCAAGATCAGATCTTTTAAGGCTGATTGGTGAAGTGGTTTTCAATCGGGATCAAGGAGCAGTTAAGGATTCTTTAAACCAGAATGGTGAAGGAAGGAGAAAGAGGTCAACTGAGATGGGAGAGAAATTAAGGATTCTCAGATCTAGATATCAGAAGAAAACATTAAAATGAATAATCGTTTAGAACCAAGTGTACTTAAACAATTTCTACAATAATATTCCTGTTATAACACGTAAATTTGGAGAAAACACAAGTTTATGGAATACTTTAAGAAAATAACAATTTGAACAATTGAAAGATAGTTCAGTGAAGTGGCTCAACACATGAATCCTGTAATGCAATGCCTTTATTACTTGTCTAGTCTGCTGACTTGAAAATTGTACAATGAACCCTCAAGTATTTTGATCAATAACAACTAGAGAAATGTTCAGGAATCCACACTCAATACTTCGAATGGATGAAGTATTTATACAAAACTAATACAAAATATCCTATTTAACTAATTAGGATTTATTTAAGGAAATAAAATATCTGGATGCAAAAAGGTAGTGACACCTTTCTAACTAACTGAAAGCTGCCCCCGTTTTATCTGATTTGATGTTATCTGTTTGTTTCTCTTATGGTGGCTGCCTTTGACTGTTGAGTGTCCTTTACACTGCTAGTCATCTGACTCTCTTTAACTCCGTCTTTCATCTGTATTCAATTTCACCTGTAGTAAATCACATTTGAAAAACTTTGTTGTTGCTGCTGTAAATGTTTTTATCTCTGTTTTAACATTACTGTCTCTGTGAATTGTCTTTCTCTGATGTATTGCTGATTTTAACTTGTTTTTCCTTTTGTGCATAGAAATTTTGCTGAATGGAGCCTTTGAATTCATGCCCTGTGAGTCTTGGAGTAAACAATTTTGAACTAGTATCAACTGTTTATCCAAGCTTCTGTCCTTCTAATAATCTGCTAAATAAAACAATTGTTAATGAAAATAGGTTTTGCAGAGATTTGAATGGGTTTCTGCAAACTGGGAAGTTCGTGGAAAGAGTCCTGACTGTGGATGGTTTTAATTTTGTTTGGAAATGGCCTTTTAGTTTTGTGGGAAAACGAACAAAGCAGTTGGGATTTTGAAAACTCTGTTTATCACATAGTGCAAGGTGAACGGGAGGTCTAAAGCAATGGCGCGGTATTTATCACGGTGGCTCAAGGTTTTTTGCATTTGTTTATCGCATAGTGTAGGGTGGGCAGGTGGTTTTAGCACAACACATGTGGAATTATCACATGGTGGTTTTACCGCATAGTGGACAAGCGGTTTGTGGTTTATCGCACAGTGGAAGAGTATTTTGGAGGTTTTTGCTTGAGAGGTGCGATAAAATGAATGAACGCCGCGTGGCAAGGGGAAGGGGGTGCAAAACCACACATTTCACACCCCTCCCATGGTGTTAAACATTTAATTGTTGGGGAGTGTGAAACTGATAGGGGCCATTGGATGTGATCTAAGGAAATCAGGCGGTGGACAGATTGTCGAGGTTTCAAATAAGTGGGAGCCGAGATTGTATGGGCGGGGTGATATAATGTATTATGTGAATGAGTTTAATATATGAATAGGGTTTAAAATGTTATGGGGTCATAAAATATAATGACGGAGGGTTAATAAAGTCGGAATATTATTATAGTGGGAGGGTAAAATATATAAAGCAGGTGGATGTATGAACTATAGGCTAAAATATAATAAGGGGGTCGGGTATATAATAAAGTGGAAAAATATATTTAAAATGGGGTTAGTAAATTAATGCGGCGGGATGTTAGAAATGTATTTAAACGAAATGTTAGAAATGCATTAGGAGGAAAGTGAAATGAAAGAGGGGTTAGTAATTAAATATTTGGCACCTTTTAAACTATGGGAAAGTGGGTATCAGTAAAAGGGAAATGGTTAAAATGAGGGGAAAGGGATATTTTACAAGGGAAATTTTTTAGAAGGATGTTAGTAATATGAGATGAATCAATAGTGCTTTCCATGACTTGCAAAAAGTGCTTCTGCCTACCCTTTATTTACCCTAACATTTTTATTTCCTTTGTTGGGTGCATTTGAGCTTGCTGACCCTTTTATTTTCTTTTAATAAACAAACTATTTACTTCTAACCTTATAACTTCCAAAGGCTCAGATTAAACTGATGAGCTCTTTTATTCTCTACCTAACTACTGATTTGCCAAGGTTAAATGGTTTGGCCAAATCTTATTCACTAATTATCAACATGAAATTTAAAAGCATGAATAATCAAGATTAAACTATATGATTATCATGATTTGTGGCATTTTGGACAAGCTGCACACAATTTTATTTGCATAAAGTAAACTAAAATGGCATTCGGGCTTCTTTTCAGGATCTATTTTTGTTTCTTTTTGTGGGGTTCATACTTTATATCCTTTTTTAATCTTTTTCTTTTGGTCCTTTGATTTTCTTTTAGGACTTACCCTATTTTCATTTTTCAAAATATGGGAAAACATTTGCAGAAAGCAAAGGTATGTATAATATTACAAGGTTTACAATAGTCAATTCAAAATTATGAATCCTATTATTATAGGACCCTAACACCCTGTAGTTGCTAACTTATGTATGGAGGATTTTGAAATGAAGGCCTTGGCCTCAGCTCAATTTTGCTCGAAGAAGTGGAATAGGTTCATGGATGATACCTGTGTCATCTAGCCCCATGGTCACGAAACGTTAGATTTGTTTCTTGGTCACCTGAATTCCCAGTCTGATTACATCAAATTCACAGTGGATGTGGAGGTGGATGGTTTCCTTCCCTTCTTAGATATTATTCTCTCTGGAAGGGATGATGGTTCTATCGCTCACCGGTGTTTTTGCAAGAAAACTCACACTGAGCAGTATCTTCAGGCTGATTCTCATAATTTTCCAGCTCAGAAATTTGGTGTTCTCTGCACTCTAGCTACCCATGCTCTTAGAATTTGTGATGATAGCCACTTGGATTCAGAGAAATCCCATCTTCTTGACGTGTTTGAGAATAATGGGTATAGTAGATCTCAAGGTCTTAATGCCTTTCATAAAGCCTCTAAAGGCTTAAGAGACAAGTCTACTCGGATAGATCCTATCTCCAAGGTTAATCTTCTGTTTATCCAATGGACCATGAACATAAAAGAAAAATAATGTCTCCTCTTCATTCAAACCTCTCTGTACTATCAAGAATTCTCTCGGATCCGTCAAGGATCCTATTGACCCAAAGGACTTGAAAGGGGTTTATATGGATCCCTGTTCCTTGTTCTTGAATTAAAGAGTCATTATAGTAAGAGTAATTTTTTTTTTTAAATGATAAAAGTATAATTATTTTAAATTCTTAGGCTAATACATTTTGACACATTGCAATGAAAATTTAAAAATCAACCATCAAATTGACATGTAATGTAGGCGAACTTGACCCATTGCAATGAAATCTTAAAAATCAACCACGAAATTGACACATTGTGGCAGCATACTTGATCTATTACAACGAAAACTTTAAAATCGTCTATCAAATTGACACATAATAGAGTTGGGTTATTAGTTGAGGATCGATATAGACCCTACAAAAAATAAAAATAAATAGATAAATAAATAAAAATGAAAAATAGAAAACAAAACAATGAGAGAACGTGTGGTGTTCTATGAGAAAACGTATGGTGTTGCCATGGGTTCCCCTCTTTCCCTTGTGTTATCACTCAGTAATTTCTCAAGGTTAAAGAAAGAACTCACCGAGGTAACCACAAACCTACTTTTGAGATCAGGATCTAGCCTTCCTAACGCTCAGAGAGGGCTCTCTATTTATGATTTAACTTTGTTGTTTTTAGTTGATTTTAGGCTAGTTATTTAAGATTGATTGGGTTTTGTTTTTGTGTTTGGTTTTGTGGAATTAATGATTTAGATGGATAATTGTATTGTCTACTTTTCCATTGGGCTATGGAGTCAAAATGTTAAGAAAACAGGATAAGATCAAGTTCTAAAGGAAGTGTTCACAGGGCAGGGTAGCTAAGCAAGATCAGATCTTTTAAGGCTGATTGGTGAAGTGGTTTTCAATCGGGATCAAGGAGCAGTTAAGGATTCTTTAAACCATAATGATGAAGGAAGGAGAAAGAGGTCAACTAAGATGGGAGAGAAATTAAGGATTCTCAGATCTAGATATCAGAAGAAAACATTAAAATGAATAATCGTTCAGAACCAAGTGTACATAAACAATTTCTACAATAATATTCCTGTTATAACACTTAAATTTGGAAAAAATACAAGCTTATGGAATACTTTAAGAAAATAACAATTTGAAAAATTGAAAGATAGTTCAGTGAAGTGGCTCAACACATGAATCCTGTAATGCAATGCCTTTATTACTTGTCTAGTCTACTGACTTGAAAATTGTACAATGAACCCTCAAGTATTTTGATCAATAACAACTATAAAAATGTTCAGGAATCCACACTCCATACTTCGAATGGATGAAGTATTTATACAAAACTAATACAAAATATCCTATTTAACTAATTAGGATTTATTTAAGGAAATAAAATATCTGGATGCAAAAAGGTAGTGACACCTTTCTAACTAACTGAAAGTTGCCCCTGTTTTATCTGATTTGATATTATCTGTTTGTTTCTCTTATGGTGGCTGCCTTTGACTGTTGAGTGTCCTTTACACTACTAGTCATCTGACTCTCTTTAACTCCGTCTTTCATCTGTATTCAATTTCACCTGTAGTAAATCACATTTGAATAACTTCGTTGTTGCTGCTGTAAATGTTTTTATCTCTATTTTAACATTACTGTCTCTGTGCATTGTCTTTCTCTGCTGTATTGCTGATTTTAACTTGTTTTTCCTTCTGTGCATAGAAATTCTGCTGAATGGAGCCTTTGATTTCATGCCCTACGAGTCTTGGAGTAAATAGTTTTGAACTAGTATCAACTGTTTATCCAAGCTTCTGTCCTTCTAATAACCTGCTAAATAAAAAAATTGTTAATGAAAACAGGTTTTGCAGAGATTTGAATGGGTTTTTTCAAACTGGGAAGTTCGTGGAAAGAGTTCTGACTGTGGATGGTTTTAATTTTGTTTGGAAATGGCCTTTTAGTTTTGTGGGAAAACGAACAAAGCAGTTGGGATTTTGAAAACTCTGTTTGTCACACAGTGCAAGGTGAACGGGAGGTCTAAAGCAATGGCGCGGTATTTATCACGGTGGCTCAAGGTTTTTTGCATTTGTTTACTGCATAGTGTAGGGTGGGCAGGTGGTTTTAGCACAACACATGTGGAATTATCATATGGTGGTTTTACCGCATAGTGGACAAGCGGTTTGTGGTTTATCGCACGGTGGAAGAGTAGTTTGGAGGTTTTTGCTTGAGAGGTGCGATAAAATGAATGAACGCTGCGTGGCAAGGGGAAGGGGGTGCGAAACCACACATTTTTCACCCCTCCCACGATGTTAAACATTTAGTTGTTGGGGATTTCGAAACTGATAGAGGCCATTGGATGTGATCTAAGGAAATCAGGCGATGGACAGATTGTCGAGGTTTCAAATAAGTGGGAGCCAAGGTTGTATGGGCGGGGTGATATAATGTATTATGCGAATGAGTTTAATATATGAATAGGGTTTAAAATGTTATGGGGTCGTAAAATATAATGACAGAGGGTTAATAAAGTCGAAATATTATTATAGTGGGAGGGTAAAATATATAAAGCAGGTGGATGTATGAACTATAGGCTAAAATATAATAAGGGGGTCGGGTATATAATAAAGTGGAAAAATATATTTAAAATGGGGTTAGTAAATTAACGTGGCGAGATGTTATAAATGTATTTAAACTAAATGTTAGAAATGCGTTAGGAGGAAAGTGAAATGAAAGAGGGGTTAGTAATTAAATATTTGGTAACTTTTAAACTATGGGAAAGTGGGTATCAGTAAAAGGGAAATGGTTAAAATGAGGGGAAAAGGAATTTTTTTAGAAGGATGTTAGTAATACGAGATGAATCAGCAGTGCTTTCCATGACTTGCAAAAAGTGCTTCTTCCTACCCTTTATTTACCTTAACATTTTTATTTCCTTTGTTGGGTGCATTCGAGCTTGTTGACCCTTTTATTTATTTTTAATAAGAAAAATATCTACTTCTAACCTTATAACTTCCAAAGGCACAGATTAAACTGACGAGCTCTTTTGTTCTCTACCTAACTACTGATTTGCCAAGGTTAAATGGTTTGGCCAGATCTTATTCACTAATTATCAACATGAAATTTAAAAGCATGAATAATCAAGATTAAACTATATGATTATCATGATTTGTGGCATTTTGGACAAGCTACACACAATTTTATTTGCATAAAGTAAACTAAAGTAGTGGCTTTTGAATGTGTAACACTTTCATGATCTTATTTTTATCTATTTTTGTGGGGTTTATTTTAATTTTTTTATATCATTTTTTGATCTTTTTCTTTTGGTCCTTTGATTTTTCTTTTAGGACTTACCCTATTTTCATTTTTCAAAATATGGGAAAACATTTGCAGAAAGCAAAGGTATGTATAATATTACAAGGTTTACAATAGTCAATTCAAAATTATGAATCCTATTATTATAAGACCCTAACACCCGGTAGTTGCTAACTTATTTATGGAGGATTTTGAAATGAAGGCCTTGGCCTTAGCTCAATTTTGCCCGAAGAAGTGGAATAGTTTCATGGATGATACCCATGTCATCTGGCTCCATGGTCACGAAACGTTAGATTTGTTTCTTAGTCACATGAATTCCCAATTTGATTACATCAAATTCACAGTGGACGTGGAGGTGGATGGTTTCCTTCCCTTCTTAGATATTATTCTCTTTGGAAGGGATGATGGTTCTATCTCTCACCGGATTTTTTTGCAAGAAAACTCACACTGAGCAGTATCTTCAGGATGATTCTCATAATTTTCCAGCTCAGAAATTTGGTGTTCTCTGCACTCTAGCTACCCGTGCTCTTAGAATTTGTGATGATAGCCACTTGGATTCAGAGAAATCCCATCTTCTTGACGTGTTTGAGAATAATGGGTATAGTAGATCTCAAGGTCTTAATGCCTTTCATAAAGCCTCTAAAGGCTTAAGAGACAAGTCTACTCGGATAGATCCTATCTCCAAGGTTAATCTTCTGTTTATCCAATGGACCATGAACATAAAGGAAAAATAATGTCTCCTCTTCGTTCAAACCTCTCTGTACTATCAAGAATTCTCTCGGATCCGTCAAGGATCCTATTGACCCAAAGGACTTGAAAGGGGTTTATATGGTTCCCTGTTCCCTGTTCTTGAATTAAAGAGTCATCATACTAAGAGTAATTTTTTTTTTTAAATGCTAAAAATATAATTATTTTAAATTCTTAGCCTAATACAATTTGACACATTGCAATGAAGATTTAAAAATAAACCATCAAATTGACATGTAATGTAGGCGAAATTGACCCATTGCAATGAAATCTTAAAAATCAACCATGAAATTGACACATTGTGGGAGCATACTTGATCCATTATAACGAAAACTTTAAAATCGACTATCAAATTGACACATAATAGCGTCGGGTTATTAGTCGAGGATCGATATAGACCCTACAAAAAATAAAAATAAATAAATAAATAGATAAATAAATAAAAATGAAAAATAGAAAACAAAACAACGAGAAAACGTGTGGTGTTCTATGAGCAAACGTATGGTGTTGCCATGGGTTCCCCTCTTTCCCCTGTGTTATCACTCAGTAATTTCTCAAGGTTAAAGAAAGAACTCACCGAGGTAACTGTTGTGCTCAACTTAGTGTTCCTAAATTGAGTTCATTAATTGTCAACCAAGGCTAGTAAACTGCTGAAGTGTGGTGCACTATATGTGCCTAGGTATTTGTTTCTCACTACGTTGTGTTTAGTGTTTTTATGATGTTTTTGGTTTTATGGTTTTTTATGTTGAAAAAGAGCTAAGAAGTTTACACTAAAACAGAGTGAAACTATTCTAAACTAGGTGTGCACTAAAGGATAGAAAATGCAAAGCTTGATAAGGACTCACAGTAAAGAAACAAATCACAACATGAACTTAGTAACCCATATCATGAACTCATCCAATTCATTCATTTAGAGATATGTTGGAATAGATTGAGAAAAGGATAAGTTTTTAGTGCAATTGAGGTTTTCCTAAGTCAACAATCAACTTACAATGTTACAACATCTCATCCATGGTTAAAGGTTTATTGGAACATAATTGGAAAAGAACATTTGTAGCACAATAAGATTTCTATTCTAAACTAACTTCTAATTCTATTCTACAACTCAATTTAGCACTACTAGGCCTTATTCAAAAGTTACAGATTTCTTTTTAGAATAGTCTTTGAGAGAAGGCTTGTTTGTGAAATTGTAAAAAGGTTGCAAAATACTCAAGGCCTTAAACTGACATTACTAGCTTCTGTCCAGATGATGATGTATTAATATGAAGTTAGAACAAAAGAAGTTTTGTAGATAATGAAGACCGTGGTATCTAAATTTAACAACTAATACAATTTAAAATGCAATGGATAACAACTAAACTAGAATGCTAATACAGTGAACTAAGACTAAACTAGAGTACCATGATCAAGCTTGAAATATAGTGACAGAATTAAACTAGAATGACATCTACCTTCGGAGTATTGAATGAGCTAAAATGCAACTAATTCTATGAAATACTACAACCCTGTCTTGTTCAAGATGAGTGATATTTTGGAATAGTTTGTACAAACAAGTCTGGCTGTATCATTCAGTGCAAATGGGCATAAAAACATAACAATACGCAGGTAAACGAAAACACTACAGCTAAGCCTTATCCAGAGTTAGTGATATTTTGGAAGAGATCAATGAGAATAAGACTAGCTGTAACAACTAATTACAATTGAACACAAAAAAACGTAAAGTTTTAAATTGCTACAATTATGCCTCATTCCGGATTAGTGATCTTTTGGAATACTTCAAGAGAACAAAGCTAAATTGTAGTATCAACTGTAAGCAAAGTTCAGAAAACTATTTAGATTGAGAATGAAACAAAGCTACGACTACTTATCTAAACCAAATGCATAACGCTTCACGGGCAGTAGGGGCCCTCTACCACCGGATCAGCACGCGGATCTACTCAAGATTGACTCAGCTCGTGCAATAAAATGATGTCACTTTCATTAAAGGAGAAATTATTCAAAACAAAGTATTTACAGCCTTCCAAAATCTAGCAATAGAAACACAATCTAACCAACAGTTTCTCGGTCTCCCGAGTCATACTTATAATGAAATTACATAACTACTTCTTGAGAAAAACAGGGATAAGTGTCTTTCCCATTCCTAATCAAATTAAAACTCTTATTAACAGTCTTGTGCTTTACTGCGGACATTTGTAGAGTCCGTGTGTTGATAGGAAACTCCCTCTCTTCTTCTTGCATAACCGCTTTGATACTTTAACTCAGACTTCGTGGGGAGCAACAAATGATAAGGGAATGATGTGGAATACGACCATATGTGTTTTTCCCTGAGATGACATCTGGAACCTGCGTAGACATGAAGACAACTGCAGAATCGGCAACTAGCTACAAAATGTCTGCATTCTGTAGCTAGGTGTAGTCAAAAAGTACTACAACAACGAAATCATGAAAACATAGCAAGTTAGACATTATATACAATCTCAAAGCAATTTTAACTAATCTTATTGATAATTTAAGCCTGAAATTAATAATGGACAAAGGAAATGAAGTGGAATGTGGTGGCAGAGAAGAACATCTTTGAAGCTCAACAGTAACCACAAACCTACTTTTGAGATTAGGATCTAGCCTTCCTAATGCTTAGAGAGGGCTCTCTCTTTATGATTTAACTTTGTTGTTTTTAGTTGATTTTAGGTTAGTTATTTAAGATTGATTGGGTTTTATTTTGTGTTTGGTTTGGTGGAATTACTGATTTAGATGGATAATTGTATTGTCTACTGTTCCATTGGGCTATGGAGTCAAAATGTTAAGAAAACAGGATAAGATCAAGTTCTAAAGGAAGTGTTCACAGGGCAGGGTAGCTAAGCAAGATCAGATCTTTTAAGGCTGATTGGTGAAGTGGTTTTCAATCGGGATCAAGGAGCAGTTAAGGATTCTTTAAACCAGAATGATGAAGGAAGGAGAAAGAGGTCAACTGAGATGGGAGAGAAATTAAGGATTCTCAGATCTAGATATCAGAAGAAAACATTAAAATGAATAATCGTTCAGAACCAAGTGTACTTAAACAATTTCTACAATAATATGCCTGTTATAACACTTAAATTTGGAAAAAAACACAAGTTTATGGAATACTTTAAGAAAATAACAATTTGAACAATTGAAAGATAGTTCAGTGAAGTGGCTCAACACATGAATCCTGTAATGCAATGCCTTTATTACTTGTCTAGTCTGCTGACTTGAAAATTGTACAATGAACCCTCAAGTATTTTGATCAATAACAACTATATAAATGTTCAGGAATCCACACTCAATACTTCGAATGGATGAAGTATTTATACAAAACTAATACAAAATATCCTATTTAACTAATTAGGATTTTATTTAAGGAAATAATATATCTGGATGCAAAAAGGTAGTGACACCTTTCTAACTAACTGAAAGCTGCCCCTGTTTTATCTGATTTGATGTTATCTGTTTGTTTCTCTTATGGTGGCTGCCTTTGACTGTTGAGTGTCCTTTACACTGCTAGTCATCTGACTCTCTTTAACTCCGTCTTTCATCTATATTCAATTTCACTTGTAGTAAATCACATTTGAATAACTTCGTTGTTGCTGCTGTAAATGTTTTTATCTCTGTTTTAACATTACTGTCTCTGTGAATTGTCTTTCTCTACTGTATTGCTGATTTTAAACTTGTTTTTCCTTCTGTGCATAGAAATTCTGCTGAATGGAGCCTTTGAATTCATGCCCTGTGAGTCTTGGAGTAAACAGTTTTGAACTAGTATCAACTGTTTATCCAAGCTTCTGTCCTTCTAATAATCTTCTAAATAAAACAATTGTTAATGAAAACATGTTTTGCAGAGATTTGAATGGGTTTCTGCAAACTGGGAAGTTCGTGGAAAGAGTCTTGACTGTGGATGGTTTTAATTTTGTTTGGAAATGGCCTTTTAGTTCTGTGGGAAAACGAACAAAGAAATTGGGATTTTGAAAACTCTGTTTATCACACAGTGCAAGGTGAACGTGAGGTCTAAAGAAATGGCGCGGTATTTATCACGGTGGCTCAAGGTTTTTTGCATTTGTTTACCGCATACTGTAGGGTGGGTAGGTGGTTTTAGCACAACACATGTGGAATTATCACATGGTGGTTTTACCGCATAGTGGACAAGCGGTTTGTGGTTTATCGCACGGTGAAAGAGCAGTTTGGACGTTTTTGCTTGAGAGGTGCGATAAAATGAATGAACGCCGCATGGCAAGGGGAAGGGGGTGCGAAACCACACATTTCGCACCCCTCCCATGGTGTTAAACATTTAATTGTTGGGGAGTGCGAAACTGATAGGGGCCATTGGATGTGATTTAAGGAAATCGGGCAGTGGACAAATTGTCGAGGTTTCAAATAAGTGGGAGCCAAGATTGTATGGGCGGGGTGATATAATGTATTATGCGAATGAGTTTAATATATGAATAGGGTTTAAAATATTATGGGGTCGTAAAATATAATGACGGATGGTTAATAAAGTCAGAATATTATTATAGTGGGAGGGTAAAATATATAAAGCAGGTGGATGTATGAACTATAGGCTAAAATATAATAAGGGGGTCGGGTATATTATAAAGTGGAAAAATATATTTAAAATGGGGTTAGTAAATTAACGTGGTGGGATGTTAGAAATGTATTTAAACTAAATGTTAGAAATGCGTTAGGAGGAAAGTGAAATGAAAGAGGGGTTAGTAATTAAATATTTGGTACCTTTTAAACTATGGGAAAGTGGGTATCAGTAAAAGGGAAATGGTTAAAATGAGGGGAAAGGGATATTTTACAAGGGAAAGTTTTTACAAGGATGTTAGTAATATGAGATGAATCAACAATGCTTTCCATGACTTGCAAAAAGTGCTTATGTCTACCCTTTATTTACCCTAACATTTTTATTTCCTTTGTTGGGTGCATTTGAGTTTGCTGACCCTTTTATTTTCTTTTAATAAGCAAACTATCTACTTCTAACCTTATAACTTCCAAAGGCTCAGATTAAATTGATGAGCTCTTTTATTCTCTACCTAACTATTGATTTTCCATGGTTAAATGGTTTGGCTAGATCTTATTCACTAATTATCAACATGAAATTTAAAAGCATGAATAATCAAGATTAAACTATATGATTATCATGATTTGTGGCATTTTGGACAAGCTGCACACAATTTTATTTGCATAAAGTAAACTAAAGTAGTGGCTTTTGAATGTGCAACACTTTCATGATCTTATTTTTATCTATTTTTGTGGGGTTTATTTTAATTTTTTTATATCCTTTTTTGATCTTTTTCTTTTGGTCCTTTGATTTTTATTTTAGGACTTACCCTATTTTCATTTTTCAAAATATGGGAAAACATTTACAGAAAGCAGAGGTATGTATAATATTACAAGGTTTACAATAGTCAATTCAAAATTATGAATTCTATTATTATAGGACCCTAACACCCTGTAGTTGCTAACTTATTTATGGAGGATTTTGAAATGAAGGCCTTGGCCTCAGCTCAATTTTTCCCGAAGAAGTGGAATAGGTTCATGGATAAAACTTGTGTCATCTGGCCCCATGGTCACGAAATGTTAGATTTGTTTCTTGGTCACCTGAATTCCCAGTCTGATTACATCAAATTCACAATGGACGTGGAGGTGGATGGTTTCCTTCCTTTCTTAGATATTATTCTCTCTGGAAGGGATGATGGTTCTATCTCTCACTGGTTTTTTTGCAAGAAAACTCACACTGAGCAGTATCTTCAGGCCGATTCTCATCATTTTCCAGCTCAGAAATTTGGTGTTCTCTGCACTCTAGCTACCCGTGCTCTTAGAATTTGTGATGATAGCCACTTGGATTCAGAGAAATCCCATCTTCTTGACGTGTTTGAGAATAATGGGTATAGTAGATCTCAAGGTCTTAATGCCTTTCATAAAGCCTCTAAAGGCTTAAGAGACAAGTCTACTCGGATAGATCCTATCTCCAAGGTTAATCTTCCGTTTATCCAACGGACCACGAACATAAAGGAAAAATAATGTCTCCTCTTCGTTCAAACCTCTCTGTACTATCAAGAATTCTCTCGGATCCGTCAAGGATCCTATTGACCCAAAGGAATTGAAAGGGGTTTATATGGTTCCCTGTTCCTGTGGTACTCCATATGTTGGTGAAGCTGGTCGATCCATTAGATCAAGAATCCATGAGCATGCTGCAGACATTAGGGACAATCGATCCCTCACTTATACTCTTGCAAAACAAGATGAAAAATCGTGTCACCATGTATGCATTGAAGACTCCAAAGTCATTGCTAAGGTGGATCATTTCCATCATAGGAAGCTGAGGGAGGCTATTGAAATTGAGAGGCATCCTAAGAATCTCAACAAAGATGATGGGTGGAAATTAAGTAGCAGTTGGACTCCGACCCTCTCTAAGTGATTCTCCCCTTTGCATTGGATTCCTTTCGTCTTTTGTCTTTATTTCTTTCTTCTCACTTGGGTTTTTTTTTTCCCGTCCCTTTGATTTTTAAATTTCCTCTCTGATCTTTATCCTTTAGTTATCTTTTTCGTCGGTTGTTTTTTTTTATATAATTTTCATTATGCTATATACTATCCCTTTAATTATATTATAGTAATGATTCTTAAATATAAATAAATAGATACATACATACATACATACATACATACACATATATATACATTATTTCTCCAATAATATCATAATTGATATTTATTAAATTATTCATTTTTAAATTATTCTAGATTATTTATTAGCCTTTTTTACACAGATAGGCGTTTTCTTTGTTAGATTGGGGTGGGAAAACAGTGTTCACCCCAACCAATCAAAAGCCTTTATTTTCGTCCTTTAGGCAAATATATATTTGACACTTGGTCACCATTTGTAGAGAGATTCGTCGTTTATCCTTCTGCAGGGTATTTATTCTAGTTTTGCATAATTGTTTATTTGTGTTTATTTTGAGCTTCAAGTTTCAGGTGTGCTAGGGTTCTGTTGCTTTATCTGTGTCTATTCGAGTTTCAGGTGTGCTAGGTTTCTTGCTTCAAGATACACTATTCAACAACATCATGGAAATTACCCAAAGCATTTAAGGTTAGTGGCCAATGTCATGCTCAGGCAAGTGTTGCATTGACCCAAAGGCGAGGGCTCTTGAGTTTTCCTCCTATGGTATGAGGTCATCCAATATACATTATTCAACAACATCATGGAAATGACCTAAAGCGTTTGAGGTTTGTGGCCAATCTCATGCTCAGGCAAGTGTTGCATTGACCCAAAGCCCAAGGCTCTTAGGTTTTCTCCTATGGTACGAGGTCATCCTGTGTTACAGGGGATGTCTGATTCTACAAGGAACCAGATGGTAGCCTAGGAGCAACATAACACAATTCAATCTGGTCCACAACCACAACGTTTCAGAGAAATGTAGAGAACTCAAAGCACTAGTTCTGGTGAGGGAAGAAATGTCACAGATTCTATCTGGTAATGGAAGCTTTCATTCTCTTCCCGCTGGCAGTTCTTCCCATAGCAATACTCAGCCACCTTCCTCCTAGAAATTGAATCAAAATATATTCCCACTGGTAGTTCTTCCCATAGCAATACTTTGTCGCCTTTCTTCCAGCAATTGAAACAAAATAAAAAATAGACTATGGGTTGTACAAAATTTGTGCCTAACCAAAATTTACCACACCCAGTAGCTTCAACACAAACTACTCTATCCAATTATGGGGATTGAACTGGGAGGCTTCAAGCATCTCAAGCATCACCACCTTTTACAAGCTAGAATCTGAAATAGGGACAATGGTGTGATCAATGGAAAATAAGTCCCAGAATGCCATCAATTATGCAAACGGCTACAGGTGCTCCATCTCAAGCTGCTCTCGCTCAATGAAATTTTTTTTGTAGTAGGGATGAAATCAATAGGGAAACCCTAGTATAGGGGCAAGTATATTTTCCCCATCTCAAGCTTCATTTTTTACAAAGAGTTATGGACAACCACCAGTTAATAAAGTGATTATTTCTGCCTCTATCATGGCACCAAGGTTACCTTCAACGAATTTTGTGCCCACTTCAGTAGTGGGGTCACCTCCAGTTTCAAAGTATGTGAGAACACCAACATTAAGGAGTGAAACTGAGAGCAAAGGACCCATCTCACAGCAGAAATATATAGCTCCTATCTCTAACAAAAAGTGATTTCTGGTTGGCAGTTAGAGCACAACATCTATTTTGGGGCCTTCGCATATCTCTCAAAGTTCGTCAGGAAAGTATGCAAATAAACAAGACCAACAACAACCACAATGGTCAGTCTCCCTCAATCCAAAAAAATTTCTTTTTACCTATAGTCTGTATGTGCAAAAACAAGTGATACAAAAATCACAGTTTTCACCTGAATCTGCTCATCAAGTATCGACACTCCATCAGAAACAACAAATGCAGGGTCAAATTCCCCAAAAACATCTTTTAGTAATCCTCATCTACGTTAACATCAGGAACAACAAAAAATAAATCCAGGTTCATCAACATCATCCAATTCTGGGACATTGTTTCTTGCCTCTCCAACATTAATGTTGGGCGGTAGCCCCACAAATATTAATCCTGTTAGATGTGTTGGAGTCAATTTACATGCAAAGTATAGTGCCCAACATCAGTCAGGTAGCCCACATGCAGTTCTACCTTCTCAATATAAGTAAACATTTACAAATGTATCTGAAAATCCCACAGAGCAAAAAAAAATGTAGGTGAAACTCCTATTTAGTGATTACAAATATGTTGACACAGATGTTTCCAAGTGTGTGTCATATATAGGTATTTTTCTAATAGGCTACTGATTGTTTGACTACTTTTGAGCACATATGTCTTGAATCAAGAAGATAAATGGAGTTCAAATGTTACAAAATCCTGCTAATTTATGTACATCCTCTGTTCAAAACAGAAACCCTTTCAATGCATCTTCTCCTCACACATATTTTATATGTTAGGCTTTAGGAAGCCTAAAAAATTCAAGAGTCAATATGGCAGAAGGGATGAGCATTCCAAGTGGACTAAGCTTGTCTATGGCACTATCCTATGATGTTAGAACTCACAACAGTGGATTGGCATCATATGTAAATGCAATGCAACATGCAAAAGAAATTTTTGTGAGTTGAACTGTTGTGCATTCTGGTCAAATTCCTCCAATTTCTATCCACCAGCCTTCAGTCCCATTAGCTGCAGGACCTATTAGCCTACAACTAGCACTCCTCCTAGATTGCATGGGCAAGTTGCAACAAGTGTGGTGCAACTTTAATCCAACAACAATCTTATTTTTGAATCCTTGAGAACCTTCGCTATCCATCTAACTTGTTGCTAGCAGTGTCCAGAGCTGCTGTGCAAGAACATACATTTATGAAAAAGATGAACACCATCAGATCCAAGTTCATCTAGACCAGCTAGCAGTAAATTGCATTGCACATGATAGTTGGCTTATTTTCATGTTTCCTTGTGACCTTAAAGGGTGCTCCATTAGATATTTGAAACCCAATCTCCAGTATGTTGAGAACCTTTTCTTTTGTCATTTTGTATTATAGTGCCCTGTTAACATGTATTGGGACTTACCTATTCATAAAATGTATATTTAAGTCCATGAATATGTATTTACCATATCTGATGTATGAATGTTTTCCACTTCTTACCACGGGTATATATGTTGGGCAGTTAACAATTGTCTATTGGGTTATTTTTGCCATTGATTTTAAAGGAGGCTAGGGTTTTGCCTTCAAAACCTAGAGTTCCATGAGTTTGGTCCAATTTTTTGATATTACATTGACACAAAATCTCTCAAGAGTTTGGTCCAATTTTTGTATATGACATTGACACAAAATATCTCAAGCTAACTGGAAGAATTCAAATATTTAATCTTTGGAATTTTATTTCATGGAGTGTAGTTATATGATCAAACAATTTTTTGTAGTTCCATATGGTTGGATGTTCTGAGTGAAGTTAACTTTGTAGTCACATTAATAGATTGTAAATGATTGCATTGATTCTAGTAACTGAATTTATTCCAATAACTTTGGGACTAATTTAGAGAGATTTGAGTTTCATGTTTATCCTTAGTTCTGCGCTTGACATGTGAATTGTTCTAAACAATGTTATTTTGTTTATAATAATACGTTTATTATTACGTTGATGGGGATATTAGGTGGATGTCACTTAGTAACCAATTAAATGGGGTGATATAGTTGATGAACGATTGAGAGCAAGGTTCAAAGCTAGAGCCTAAAAATATTATCCAAAAGGCTTTTTAATTATGATAAGTCCATGCTATTCATGTGCCTGAAAATGAAACCTCAGAAGCACTAGTGGAGTGGTAGACAGGGAGCTATCTACTTAAATGGGGAACATTAGTGATTTTAGATTTAATAAGGTTATCTCAGTAATAATTAGGCTAAAGAGTGATACTTCTAGGATTGAAAAGACATCACAATTTCGGTCACACTGATGTCCTTATCATTCAAGATTCCAAGGATATCATTCAATATTCTAAGGTCATTACAAGGCCGGGCCCAAAAATACTCCACATTGAAGCTGAATTTCTTAAATTAAATCAAGAAGATACGAGTTCCATTAGTATTTGCTAAACATAATGTACATGATGTTTTCGACATTATTACACTACAGATAGATTGGAATTATAGATTTAATGGAGATGCTTGTTATTCTAGAATGTGGGAATGAAAGAATAGCATGGATCATGGATACTTTAATTTCTGAAGTATCCCAACATTGGAGCAAAAAAAAATTGTGTGCAGTCCATCGTGCTGTGATTAATCAACGACCAATTTTTTTTTTTTCCTCTCGAGGAACTTCATTATTACTTAGTTTTATTGCTATTTATTCATTTTCAGTTCGATTAATTAAGATTCCATGTGAAGTTTGTAATTGTTGATGTATGCAGATTTAGCTTTGTGGTTCATAGAGAAATAAAAATTGCCTTCATGAAAATACAATTCCATCCATGGATATTTTGCAAATATTGTATTGTTGAATAGCGTCATTGATTGTGATAATGTACAAAGGTGGTTATAGCATGTAATTTTTTGAACTGAGTTTTCTGTGATTAGAATTGATTTAAAATTCATTTTCTGGATCTGTTGTATAGAAAATTTTCTATGTGATTTGTGAACTATTTTAATATAATGACTTTTACAGTGAATGTTTCCAACTGTAAATGTTTTGAATCATCGATTGTAGTTTATGAATTCTGCATTGTGTGACTTGTGTTTCTGGTTGACATTTCGAACCATCAAGTTCATGAAGTTAACATTATGTTTTTTGAAATTAGCACTGTGTTGATTCCGTCTGTGTATTCCTGAAGACGTGGAGCTGAAGGGTTTTCATGGCATTTATTTCTTTTCTTGTTGCATAATCTATTTGCATTATTATAATGGAGTGGATAGAAAAATTCCGTTAGAACTCACAATAGTGGATTGGTATCATATGTAAATGCAATACAACATGCATAAGAAACTTTTGTGAGTTCAACTATTGTGCATTCTGGTCAAGAGCCTCCAATTTCTATCCACCAGCCTTCATTCCCATTAGCTACAGGACCTATTAGCCCTGCAACTATCACTGTTCCTAGATTGCATGGGTAAGCTGCAACAAGTGTGGTGCAACCTTAATCCAACAACAATCTTAGTTTTGAATCCTTGAGAACCTTCGCCATCCAGCTAACTTGTAGCTAGCAGTGTCCAGAGTTGTTGTGCAAGCACATACATTTATGAAAAAGATGAAGACCATCAGATCCAAGTTCATTTAGACCAACTAGCAGTAAATTGCATTGCACATGATATTTGGCTTATTTGCGTGTTTCCTTGTGATCTTAAAGGGCACTCCATTAGATATTTGAAACCCAATCTCAAGTATGTCAAGAATCTTTTTCCTTTGTCATTTTGTAATATAGTGCTTTGTTAACATGTATTGAGACTAGCCTGTTCATAAAATGTATATTCAAGTCCATAAATATGTATTTACCATTTCTGATGTATGAATGTTTTCCACTTATTACCATGGGTATATATGTTGGGTAGTTAACAATTGCCTATTGGGTTATTTTGGCCATTGATTTCAAAGGAGATTAGCGTTTTACCTTCAAAACCTAGAGTTCCATGAGTTTGGTCCAATTTTTGTATATTACATTGACACAAAATCTCTCGAGCTATCTAGAAGAATTCAAATATTTTATCTTTGAGATTTTATTTCATGGAGTGTATTTATATGATCAAACTTTTTTTTGTAATTCCATATGGTTGGATGTTCCAAGTGAAGTTAACTTTGCAGTTGCATTAATAGATTGTAAATGTTTGCATTGATTCTAGTAACTGCATTGATTCCAGTACTTTAGGACTAATTAAGAGAGATTTGAGTTTCATGTTTATCCTTAGTTTTGTGCTTGACATGTGAACTGTTCTAAACAATGTTATTTTGTTTATAATAATACGTTGATTATTACGTTGATCAGGATATTAGGTGGATGTCACTTGGTAACCAATTAAATGGGGTGAGATTAGTTGATGAACGATTGAGATCAAGGTTCAAAGCTATAGCCCAGAAATATTATCCAAAATGCCTTCTAATTATGATAAGTCCATGCTATTCATGTGCCTCAAAATGAAACCTTAGAAGCATTAGAGTGGTAGACAGGGGGCTATCTACTTAAATGGAGAACATTAGTGCTTTTAGATTTAATAAGGTTATCTCAGTGATAACTACGCTAAAGAGTGATACTTCTAGGATTGAAAAGACATCATGATTTTAGTCACACTGGTGTCCTTATCATTCAAGATTCCAAGGATATCATTCAAGATTCTAAGGTCATTATGAGGCTGGGCCCTCCACATTGAAGTTGAATTTCTTAAATTAAATCAAACTTGATACAGGTTCCATTAGTATTTTCTAAACATAATGTGCATGATGTTTTCGAAGATTTCCCACAAGTGGGTTTATCCCAATTTTGATTACGAATAACTATTTCTAATGAACATAGTCACACTCATTTGTTTTTCTGTTGTACTCTTGAACCTTCAGCATAATTGTTTTATAAAGAGTATGTCTAAACCCGTAGAAGTCTATATTTCAAGTTATGTCAAATTAAAATGCCGATTTGAAGGATTTTGATTGTGGTAATGTTAGTTAGTTTTAGTTGACATGGTGTTAGAATGATATGAGCAACCATAATGAAGAAGAGTTTGGTTTGCCAAAGTCAGGTGTTCTCCCTTCGATAATGGCTACAAGGCCTTTGTCTGGTGGGGATTTCCCTTAAAATTCCAACCAAAGTGGTTAGTCCGATTGCTTAGGTTGCAAGGTTTAGTAATTTGGGTTGCATGAAATTTATTAAAAACATAAAAGGGTCTTATGCAACATAACCTAAACCTAATAACATCCTTAAATGAAAAAATTCTACCTCAAAACTCTTCGTAAACCTCAATATCATAAATCTTGCTGCTTCATTTGATAATTCCACAATTCTGTATCATAATTATTCCAATTCTATATTTTTCCGGTGTGGATTCACATGTGAGCAGTCACAAAGGCCTGTAACACTCGTCTAACTTCCTCGAGAAATCGGTGTTTAAATATAAATCCTCTTCTCCGACCTACTTTTCATTGAAATTTTGAGAGTCTAGGCTCATTTAAAATTGAATGTAGCACTATGCATCGTTTCACTTCAAATTTCATGGAATGCAACAATTTTGGCCTAAATTGTTCTAAATAATTATTTAAATCACACACAACCAGGAACCTGGAACTAGGAACTTTGACTTGTTTTACACTGGAAGTTAAGAATATGGAATTCTTGACATCAACTGTAATGCTAAGAAATGTTTTCGTCCTCAATTTTCGTAATATGTAACAATTTTGCACTACATAGTTTGAAAGAATACTTTAAATTGCATCAGTTCGGAAACTCCCACCTATTTTTCACTTAGATTCAAGGATATAGATTTATTTAACATCAATTGCAAAGCCATGCATTTTCTTACCTCAACTTCCACAAAATTGTACTAGTTTCCAGCCAAATTGTTTGAAAGAATACTTTAAACTGCAGAGAGCCCGACAATAGGAACTGCTCTGATTCAAATGTAACTGCTTTGTGGGAAGACATTAGTCAATTGAAAACTTAACAAGGATAGAAAATCCATAAGTAGATGAAGCGTGCAAGAATTTTCCAATTTAATGCTTCTAGGTTATTGTGCTAAGATGTTAGATGCCCACAGATTATGCATAATGAGGAAGCCGAGTATTGAACAATGGGTTTGAAATTAGGTACTACATATTGATTCTTACATCTCACGGAGAAAATTTACACCATCTTGAGCCAGTAAGTTCAGAGTATGAAAAATTAGTGATAAGATCCCCTTGGATGTAGATTAAAGTGGATAAAAAAACTCGGATCTGAACATCCTGAGAAGAAGAAATTTACAAAAGATCCCCAAGAATGTGAAACCCCACAGATTAGATTAGGAGACCTGTTTCATATAAGCAAAGGAGAACAACAAAATACATTGTAATTTTGTTACAATTTATAATCCCGGAGTTGAAACATTCGAGTCTCAACAACAAAAATTGTTGTTGACAAGTTAAATCCACTATTCTTGTTAAGTGTACAAAACTCTTTCAATTGAGAAAAATATCTTTGCCAAGAAGAACAAAAATTTCTCATAGCTCAAAAGTTCAACTACATGGTGCAAATTTCTATCCATAGTATTCAAGATAACATGCACAATTACAACCTCTCCCACCATAAAAAGGTCCACCCATGGAAACTGAAAGTTGAAAAACAATGGTTGCTATTTAGATTGAGTCACATGTTTTATATAGTAGGTCATGCGAGTGTTTTTTTTCCCTTATGAAGTTATTGGTCTCCTACTATGCAGCTTTTGTAAAACATGCAGTTAGCCAATCTCCAATCTCACTATGAAAAAGCCAAACACCTTCTATTTTCCTAAAAAATTGTGCCTTCTTGAAGAAGTAAATGAATACAAGTACCTCGGGATCGATTTCAACGACAAACTTAATTGGGAGGATTGCAGAAAAAAAAGAATTTTAGGAGGGTGGAAAGCATTATATGCAATATGCACTTCAAAATAGATGCGGAGAGGTAGAATTATGGGATTGGAACACGATCAAAGTACTTTTTGGACTCCTAGTTTGTCCAATGATATTATATGGGTGTGAATTGTGGCTAGCAGCATCCCTGTTTCAAAATTGAAACAAATTGAAAAAATTCAAAAATGCTTGATCATGAGCAAGTTCAAAATAAAAAGTTCGGTTCCCTTTGAGATAATGTTGAGTGAAACAGGGGCAGCTCCCATTGAAGCAATTGCCATGGTGCGTCTTATAAGGTATCTAAATAGAATTGAGCAAATGGGAGGAGGTAGATGGCTGAAAGTTATCTTCAATGAAGGTATGAGTGAAAGAAAGAAATCATGGATGAGACAAAACAACAAATGGATGCAAAAATTGAATATTTACCTGAATGCATGTCCCACAAATAGCAAGGAGTTAAAGAACTTTATGCTGGAGAAGTTCCGCAAGGGTATATGGGGAAAAGAGTTGGGTAGAAAGAAGAAGTATTATGTTCAGGAATTCAACCCCACTTGTGATCTCCAACAAAAAGAATACATTGGAGCTAACATTCCGTGGAGAAAAAATGTTCTTATTGCTCAATTAAGAACTAACTCACATCAACTTCGGTGTGAAACGAGATGGTGGAAGAGACCTAAAGAAGCTTGGGAAGAAAGAGTATGTATTTTTTGTACTTGGGCAGTGGAATCAGAAAAACATTTCATTTTGGAATGTGATGTTTTCAGAGACATCAGGGACAGTTACCACAGTATGTTAGCATAAATTCCGTGGCATTATTTTTCCAGTGATGGAACTGTTAGAAGGTTGGGTCAGCTCATCATCAATTTTGATAAGAAAAGGATTGAATTACAGAAGGCGAAAAACAAAGAAACTGATGGTTCCATGGACTATTTTTAGTTTCTTAAATGTTAAAATATCATTCATACTAGTACATAAAAAAATGTTAGCATATTTACATTTATAATTAGATATAAGCAAGACGGCGAAGAGGGTTCATAAACAACATTGAAAATTTGTGTCTGGTGCTGAATTGTCCGTGTACAGCACTTTGAAGAGATTAATATCAAATTCCCTCTATTTCAATTCCAAATCTGTGATTATCCAGTTATGGGGTCGAATTGGGAAGTTTCAAGCATCTCCACCTTTTACAAGCCAGAATCTGAAGCAGTGACAACGGTGTGATCGGTGTGATCAATGGAAAATAAGTACCAGAATGCCATCAACTATGCCCACAGCTGCAGGTGCTTCATCTCAAGCTGCTCTCGCTACAATGAAGTTTTTTTCGGAGTAGGGACGAAATCAACAGGGCAACCTTAGTATAGGGGCAAGTCTACTTGCACTATCTCAAGCTTCATTTGTTACTAAGAGTTCGCGGAAAGGGGAGCAGTAGATTGAGCGCTTCGTGGGCTCCATTGTCGACTCTTAGGCTGCTCTGTTCAAGCAGTGAAGAAAGTGAGATGATGTTTGGGAACTCTCTGTTTTCCATCTTGGGCAGATTTTATCAATTTGGACATCAAATTGCAGGGCATGGAGTCTAATACTTGAAGAATTCGGTACATGGGAAGCTTCAGTCCTTTTGTGACAGAAAATTGATTGACGTTAAGAAAATTTGAGGCATTTTTTTGCCAGAGAATTGATTGAGGGCATGTCAAATTTCAGTGGGCCTGTGACAGAGCATTCAGTGATTGGGTCTAGGAATGAATAAATGTTAAGCATAGATGTCCAGTGGAGAATTGATTGGGGGTTGAACTAGTGCAGGGTTTGAAACTAGTTGGGCTCATGCTGGTTTTTGGGCTCTGGAGGCTTCAGGGTTCACTGCTAGTTTGTGCCTATTTGGAAGAGTGAAAATATGATGATGCCATGTTCCCGGGCTGCTTGAGGCTTTCTGGCTTAGGTTTGAAGCTACTATCAATACAAGGAATAGGGGATTTTTTATGTTTGGATCCAGCTTCTTGATGTCCAGTGCAGGTCATGAAATGTGATCAGATCAGTATTTCAAGAACATTGCGACTATCAACACTATAGTATTTCCATGAAATCACAGTTTTCTGCATCCATGACGAGTTGCTTGCACTCCAGTATTGCTTCTAAACTAAATGTAACGCTTATTGTATTGCTCATAGCTGCAGAGTTGTGTATTCAGAGCAAGAGAGCTCTGGGAATTCGTGATCTAAACATGCTACAAAGGTAGGCTGGTGGCCATGGTGAACATCTGTCGAGGAAGGATCAGCTAATCCATGGTGCCTCACAGAGCAAAGGCTTCTCAAAAATTTAGAGTGGAGGTAAATTATAGAGCAAGGCCACCTGCTAATGTTCCTTCATCATCAGAGCATGAATATTATTATGACAGTAAGAGGAGGGTGCCAAACTGTCCGGGTCCTCTCCATAACAGGTAATGTCTAATCATTTTGAGCTATCAAGATTCAACCCACAATACTGATTCCGAATTGAGAAATATAAAATAAGCATTAACACATATAGATATATAGTCAGTGAACATATATACCAGCCTAAATTTATATTACTATGGATCTATCATGAGCCCAAAGTTTATTAGAGATTATTACACTACAAACAGACTGGAATTATAGCTTTAATCGAGCTGCTTGTTATTCTAGGATGTGGGGATTAAAGAATACCATGGATCATAGGTACTTTAATTTCTGAAGTATCCAAGCATTGGAGCAAAAAAATTTATGTGCAGTCCATCGTGCTGTGATTAATCAACGGGCCGGTTTTTTTTCGAGGAACTTCATTATTACTTTGTTTTTATTGCTATTTATTCATTTCTTCAATCTGATTAATTGCTGCACCATGCAGTTCGTAATTGTTGATGTATGTCGATTCAGCTTGTGTTTACAGTTAGCAACTTTGTTTTCATGAAAATACAAGTTCATCCATGGATATTTTTGCAACAGGTATTGTATTATTGACATAGTCATTGATTGTGGATCATGTACAGACGTGGTTATAGCATGTAAATTTTTGAACTTGTTTTCTTGTGATTAAAATCGATTTGCACCATTTTCTGGATCTGTTGTATAGAAATTTTTTCTATGGATCTGTGAACTATTTTAATATTGGCGACTTTTATCGTGAACGTTTCCATTGTAAATGTTTGGAATCACAAAATCACTAAATGTAGTATAAAAGACTGTATTGGGAATTAGGTTTCGCTTACATTTACCAAATGGGTTTATAACATCTCTATTGCGTAACTAGAAAACAATAGACCATCAAATTCAGTGTTTAATATGTTTTTTCGTTAAGTTATCATAAAGTCAACAGCTTTTTGAATTGCATGAAGTTGCTCTCCGTATTCCTTTCAAGACGTGATGAGCTGAAGGGTTTTGTTACATTTATTTTTGGCTATTGCATATATACGTATTTATACTCTCTATACGTATGATACAGAAAATTACCAGAATATGTTTGAATATACAAAAGATGTTGCTCATGGAAGAGAAGACACCAAGAAATGATGAAGAAGTAAGAATCAAAACAAACAGATGGAAAAGGAGGAAGGAATTGGGAGAGACATTGCGGTTTTGCAGTGTTGAGGGGCTTTTCTTCCATGACACTGAGAACAAAAGTTAAAAGAGAAACCCGTGACAGCAGAGATTTGGGTGATTGATGATGTGTTCAAGAGACACGTGTTTTGGTGTTATTGAGGGGCTTTTCTTCCATGACACTGAGAACAAAAGTTAAAAGAGAAACCCGTGACAGCAGAGATTTGGGTGATTGATGATGTGTTCTCTAATTAATGCGTGAATAAAAGAATTGATGTGCGTATTGGGTGGAGAGAAGGATGTGATTGAGTCAAAATACAGAGTGATTGGACAGCAGAGATTTGGGTGATTGATGATGTGTGTTCTAATTAATGCGTGAATAAAAGAATTGATGTGCGTATTGGATGGAGAGAAGGATGTGATTGAGTCAAAATACAGAGTGATTGGCATTCAGCCTTGGAAAGCTACTCACAGAGAAGGATGTGATTGAGTCAAAATACAGAGTGATTGGCATTCAGCCTGGGAAAGCTACTCACAACTACTCTCTGATTGTTTATTGGGTTGGTTTTAATGTGATTTTTTAAAGAAATTTTTAGATTTAATTTGTTTAAAATCTGGCAGGAATTTATTGAAATTATGAATTTGATGAGTAAGCTCTTCACAATTGAAATATCATAGGAATTTCACTGAATCTATATATACAGTAAAAAAATTAATATAAATAACACAAATCAATATTTCACTTCAAAATTTTCAACCGGATTCGAGCAAAAAAATTCACTAAAAACTCCAAAATCACATTAAAGACAACTCCATTGTCTACACTAACTTCACGTTTTGTTTACATGTATGTCTTCTATTATCTACCTAGATATCTCTGTGTGGTTTCTCCTCTTCATCTATGGGATGCTAAAATTAGTTTATTTATATTATTAATAATCATACAATAAAACATTTCTGGTATAACTTGCATATTTGTTTTATATGTATTTAATGAGTTGTAAGTAAAATAATGAATAATAAATGGTATAACTTGTTATGATATTAATTTTATATATAATTATTCATTTGTAATTAAATGAATAGGAATTGGGTTAGTTAAAGAATAATAAATGGTATAACTTGTTATGATATTTATTTTATATGAAATTATTCATTTGTAATTAAAGGAATAGGAATTGGGTTAGTTTTTTTATTAGTATGATATGTAGATTTCTATCATTATTATTATAAGTTTTAGATTTTTATTTACTTATTTATGTTATGATATTGGGTAGGTTTTTTCAATTACCATTATAAATTATAGATGTCTATTTATTTATGGATGTTTCTTTATAAATATAAGTTAATTAATCTTTGTGTAAATATAAATTAATAAAAAACTTTAAATCTTATATCTTATAATTTATCTTCCATGATTTCCAATTAAATTTTCTTAAAAATTATTATGAATCTCCAATTTTTTACTAGAAAATATTTATATTAATTTGAAATTTAATAAAATTAAAATTGTGATGGTTTTTATTCAAATAGCTAATGTAATTTTATTATACTGAATGGTTATTTTTTATTTACATATGCATGTTTACATT
Organism: Pinus albicaulis; assembly: GCA_034641835.2. Lineage (NCBI taxonomy): Eukaryota > Viridiplantae > Streptophyta > Pinopsida > Pinales > Pinaceae > Pinus > Pinus albicaulis. The sequence continues at coordinate 4,752 of JAXQQM020068508.1, read as the reverse complement.
TTTCATAGATATAACTAAATTTTGGTTGACTACTAGTTGGTTAACTAAATTAGAACACCTATTTGAAGGGTTTTGAACTATGGTAATGTTAGTTCATTTTAGTTGATATGGTATTAGAATGATTTGAGCAACCATAGTGAAGAGGAGTTTGGTTTGCTAGAATCAGGTGTTCTCCATTACCAAATGGCTACAAGGCCTTTGCTTAGTGGGAATTTCCCTTAAAAATCCAACCAAAGCAGTTAGTCCCATCGCCACTCCAACCAAAGCAGTTAGTCCCATCGCTTAGTCTCCAAGGTTTAGCAATTTGGGTTGCATGAAATTTATTAACAACATAAAAGGGTCTTAGCAAACCTAACCTAAACCTAATATCATCCTTAAATGACAACTTCTACCTCAAAACCCTTCGTAGACCTAAATATCATATAATTTGAATGCTTCAAAGAATAAGTGAAGGGAGTGCACAAGCAAGAGAGCAGGTAGACAAAGGAGATGAAAACTCAGTCAAACCTTGCAAAATATGTTGTCTATTCTGGGGGAGGATCAATCCCTAAATTAAATTATAATAAGGACTTGAGCTGACTAATAATGGGACAAAGGTGGAAGATAGATGACATGAGTTGAATGCGTCATCTTCCATCAATCTATCATCACACGATAATGGTTTACTATTTTATGGAAAAGATAGGAACTAAGTTGTAAGGATATCATTTACTTAAATTCATTTATAGGAATCAACTGATTTGTTTAAATTTACTTCATAAGAACTACCTTGTAAGGAGATAATTGATATTGAAATGAGTCTTAAAGGGGATAAGACCACATGCAACTCACCAAGCACAACTAATCCTAAGATTCTGGTGTAATGCAATGTTATCTTTTCGGAATATTTGTAAAACAACAAGCTCTGAATCAGAGATGGACTGTGAGGAATTTACTGTAGATATCTCACCTCTGAAAAGAGGATGAGGTCTGGAGGCTATCTGGCCCTTTCCAGGCTCTTTCTAAGAGTGTGGGAAAGAACGGCAAGTGGTATAGAAATCTAGATGCAAAAGGGAAGAAATAACATATTTGCAGTCATACAATATATATAAATCATGCGCATATAATCAATAAATAAGAGAACGCTGAGCCATTTTGTTAATTTGGTAAATACAGAGGAGTACAATCAGTGATCAAGGGACAATATCTAAATATTTCATAAGGCAAGTCAAGATCTGTTCCCAGAATGTTGCATGGAATGACTGCATGTCAGATCTGCGTTTCATGGGCCGGCTGTGCCTCAGATCTACGTTCCTGCTAACTAAACGCGACCATGTAACTGCCCAGGCATAATCCCTTACGGATCTGTGCCTTCCTCCGATCGCTCTTGCCTCCACTATCCGCGAATCTACAATAATACGATCTCCCGCCGATCCAGAGATTCTCCAAAAGACATGCGACTATTTCTGCCCTTAATCGCCTATCCGCGATCCCCCAGAATTCAATCGGAGCTTCACCAATTCGGTTGCGTTCTACGGTGCAGCAATTAAATACACTAATCCCCCTCCACCGGTGTTGTGCCATTAATAAACGCACTGCTCCTTCACCAATACAACGGATCGATAATCTTATTAAGATACTAATGGGATTACCTCACCCGAGCAGGCACTCGAAGTCCCCTGGGGCTGAAGGCGAGATCTCTGATCGGAGACACTCAATGCGCTAAACAGTGCTGCAGACAAGCTAAATAGCCAGCGTGCTCAAGTCGCAATGACCGATTTCAAATTCATAAACTTTTCATGATCCTCGAATGAAGAAATGCTCCTTTTTATACGGCGTTGGCCACTCCCAAATCCTACGGTCGCCTCACCCACCAGACCACGGTAATATGATACCATGGTAGCGCTCTTTTGCTGCATGCCCCATTCGGCCCTCCTTAATTACCATGTGCATCTAATTTTAGAGTGAGTCGTGGTCCTTTGACTCACGTTTATTCATAAGCTAACTATATAAAGCAGAATTGACAAAATTTAATATTTCCAATTAGCTATTGCTAATTGGGAATATTACAGTCTCCCCTCGCAGAGTGTTACTTGTCCCCAAGCAACTGTAGTGATGGATGCTGCAAGATTTTCTCATTCTCCCAAGTCGCATCCTCATCCGGAAAATTCTTTCACCTCACCAAGAACTCCCGGATGGTTTTGTTTCGTAGTTGCCTTTCCCTAGCATCAATAATCGCCTCGGGTTGTAAAACCAAATTCCCTTCATCATCTGTGGGTGGCAGCTCCTTCGTTACGGTCACCTGCTGCCCCAATGCTTTCTTCAGACATGATATGGGAAAATATTATGAATCTTGCTGCCTTGGGGCAGCTCCAACTCATACGCAACCTGCCCAACTCTGCGTATCACCCGGTATGGCCCATAAAAACGAGGCTTAAGCTTCTCAGCTCCCTTCTGTTTCAGTGACGACTGTTGGTATGGATGCAAACGTAGGTAGACCAAGTCTCCTACCTCAAACTGTCTTACAATCCATCCCTTATCGGCATACTGCTTCTACTGGTTCTGCACTGAAGCCATGTTATCTTTGAGAGCACGGAGAATGTCTTGACTCTCCTGGATCCAATCTTTGGCTCTCGGAGCCTTGCTAGCACCCAACATCATATCAACAAAAGATAAAGAATGGTACCCATACAAAGCATAGAATGGTGTCATACCGATGGACATATGATATGTGTTATTGTAACAATACTCCCCTAGATGCAGCCACTTCAGCCATGCTTTCTGCTGCCCACTAACATAGTTACGCAAGTAGCCCTCCAGCCACTTGTTAACTATTTCAGTTTGTCCATCTGTCTGTGGGTGATAGCTGGTGCCTGGTGTCAGCTCCGTCCCTACCAGCCGAAAGAGCTCCTGCCAGAATCCACCCATAAAGCGACTGTCCCTGTCACTGATGATGGTCTTGGGAAGACCATGCAACTTGAAAATCTCTTTAAAGAACAGCTCCGCCACCTGTGCTGCAGTGTAATGTGCGGATATGGAGAAAAATTGTGCATACTTTGTCAGCCGATCAACGACGATGTATATGCAGTCCTTGCCTTGCACCGTGGGCAACCCTGTGATGAAATCCATCGAAATGCTCTCCCATTTCCCCTCCGGAATGGGAATAGGCTGCAACAAGCCTGCGGGATGGTTCATCTCCCCCTTGTTTCTCTGGCAAACTTCACACTCCCTGATATGCTGGAGCACGTCCTCCTTGAGGCCTTTCCATGAGAACCTCTCCCGGATTGCCCGATAGGTTTTGTTAAACCCCTGATGTCCCGATAATGGTGAGTCATGAGATGCATGAAGTATCTTCTCCTTGAGCTGGGAGCCCTCTGTTAAGAAAATCCTATTTCTATAGTAGATGATTTCATCTATCACCCTATATCTATTGTCGATCACCTGACCATCCAGAACCTCACATGAAAATCTATCCTTGGAGTACTCTACCAGGAGTTGAGCCCTCCAGTCTGTATCCAGGCTCATCAGAGATAACGTAGCTAGTCTACATGAAAGTGCATCGGCTACCACGTTATTCTTCCCTTTGAGATATTCAATGTCAAAGTCATAGACCTGGATCTTGCTGATCCACTTTTGTTGCCTTTCCTGTAGCTGTTTCTGCTCCAAAAAGAACCTGAGGTTGTTGTGATTAGTCCTTACTCAGAACCTATTGCCCACTAAGTACTGCCGGAATTTGGCCAATGCATGCATAATGGCCAACATCTCCTTGTCGTATATAGGATACAACCGCTCATGAGGAAGGATCTTCCTACTCTCAAAGGCTATAGGGTGGCCTCCCTGCATCAAGACTGCACCGATCCCTTCTCCTGACGCATCACACTCCAAAATAAAAGGCTGTGTAAAATCTGGCAATGCAAGCACTGGACAGCTGTTCATAACCTCCTTGAGCCTGTAAAAATCCCATTGTGTTGTATCCGACCAATTGAATGCCCCCTCCTTTTTCAGATCTGTAAGGGGTACCGCAAGCTAAGAGAAATTCTTGACGAACTTCCTATAATAGGTGCAGATGTCAATAAATCCTCGAAGCTCCGTCACGTTTCTTGGCTCTGGCCAGTCTCTGATGGCCCTGATCTTCTCCTCGTGGACCCTCACTCCGTCCACTCCTATGATGTGTCCCAAATACAACATCTCCGTCATCCCAAACTCACACTTGGAGAGCTTAGCATAGAACTGTTGCTCCTCCAAGATATGCAATACTTCCTCTATATGCTGGAGATGCTCCTCCCAAGTCTTGATATATATTAATATATCGTCGAAAAAGACCAACACAAACTTCCTTAGATGACTGCGGAAGATATGGTTCATGCATGACTGGAAAGTAGCTGGGGCGTTAGTTAGCCCGAAAGGCATGACCAAAAATTCGAAGTGGCCATAATGGCACCTGAAAGTGGCCTTGGGGATGTCCTGTTCCCTCACGAGAATCTGGTGGTACCCGGATATCAAATCGATTTTTGAGAAGAACTAAGTTCCTCTTAGGTCATCCATCAGCTCATCAACCCGCGGTATGGGGTACCTGTTCTTCAAGGTCTTCTTATTTAGGGCCCTATAATCAATGCACATTCTCAATGTGCTGTCCTTTTTCTTCACCAACACCACTGAAGAAGAAAAAGGGCTGGTGTTAGGCCGAATATGTCCAAGAGCCAGCAACTCCTGGATGGCCTGCTCAATCTCATCCCGATAAGCCTTGGGGTGCCTTTAGGGTGTGGTAATAAC
>JAXQQM020065809.1:0-64631 GCA_034641835.2 Pinus albicaulis | reverse complement strand
AAAAAAAAATATTCCAAAATGACTTTACCAGTTGGAGACCCTTGTGGTAAAGGTTTGCTGACTTGCTCTTTAGCATAAGCCCTGATTTTGTTGTCATAATCCTTCTGTGCCATTAATTTTTCATTCAAAGCATGAATGTCTGGAAGGCCTTCTTGTGTTAGTACTGTGTATTTGGCCCAAAATCTTGTGATTGCCAAGTTCATGTCCTTGCATCTGTCCTCCAAATTATTCATCATATTTATCTTATTCAGGACTTTCTTTATTTATAGTATACTTTCAGTTCTATCCTGAATTTTTAGCTCTTCAAGCTCTTCTCTGTGTTTTCTATTCAGAAATGTAATAAGCTTCAAGGCTTGAGCAGGTTTTTCAGCCAATTCTTCTTTTGTCTTTTGAATTTCTATTTGTGCTGCTTTGTGTAACTCTTTTTGTTCATAAATAATTTGGATTGAGGGCCATTGTAAATGTATGCCCTGAATGATGTTGTTCCAAATATAATTCTTGATATAGATACCTGCTTAGTGAGATTAACCTGTTGTTGAAGAATCTTTACCTGTTCCTGCAATCTGTTGGCTTTCTGCTCATGTCCTTTAAATGTAATTAATGCATCTCTATTAGAAGTTTCAAGATTTTTGATGGTGCATTTCAAGTTTATTATCTCTTTATCTTTTAAGGACATGTCTTCCATAGCCTTGAATATGGCAGCTGTTTCCCCTGTTTGATTTACCTGTGATGTAGATGCAGAAGTGGCAAAGATATCTTTAGAAGTAATTGACACTGCAGTTGCCAATACTCCTTTCTGTGCCAAATGTTCTGCCAATGTAGAGGGAAAAACTGTACTTACAGTTGGAATAACTGTGGGAATGGAGATTTCATGAAATTTCTTCGATGTTTCATTTTATTTCATTAGAGATTCTATTTGATTTTCCATCTCTTTAATCTGAGCTGTCATCTTCAAAACTAGTTGCATAGTTTCCTCCTTTTCTGTCTTTTCCTAAAGAACTTCTTTTGTCTGAGGGTGCTCACTCTGTGGCAATTTGAGTTGCTTAAATCTCAAGGAAACAATATCCTCATTCTTCTGCCTTATCAATTTCTTAGCAACTTCAGTATTGGAGGGATCTACTCCAGTTTCTATCACCAAATCTTCTAAGGATTTTATCCTCAAATCCTTAGCATGTAGAGATGCTTTATCTAATTTAATTTGAGTTTGCAAACTAGAAGTGCTTCAAAAGACTGTATCTAGTTTTTGAGGGTTAATCAAATGGGTATTTATGTAACATTTAAGTAAGAAAAGAGTTCTCACTTATGAAGTTAAATGATGATGAGTGCATGAAGGGATAAATGATGAAAATTTCTGGGATTAATATAGAAACTTTACATTTTCAACTAATCAGTCATTGAGCCTTGGGTCCAGTCCCAATAGAAGTCAAGGAAATGCCTTGAGCCTCTTTGACTGATAGTATAGAATATCAAACTGCTATGGGGAGGGGAAATTAGTTATTTTTTTCCTGGTAAAATATATTTACAATGATGTTTCCCAACTTCTTCTACCTACCCAATCATTATCTTCTAACATTTTTTCCTTCTATTTTAATCAGGTGCATTTGAACTAGCAACCTTACAACATTTTATTCTTTTTGAAAGTAGTAAGCTATCTAATTCTACACTTATTACATCCAAGAATCTAGATTAAACTATTGGATTCTTTTATTCTCTGCCTAACTAATGAATTGTCATGATTAAACTGTATGACAATTGTTTATTCTCTATCTACAACATTTGAAATTGAAAAAATGACAAGTCAAGATTAAATTGTTCAACTCATCACAGATTATGGCATTTATTGACACTCTGCCATAATCAACTGCAAAAATTAATAGTAGTGGCATTTAGATTTTCACACTTTCATGTTTTATTCATATTTTTCTTTTGGGGTATATTATTTTTTCCTAAGTCCTTTGATTTTTCTTTTAGGACTTTTTACCCTCTTTTTGATTTTTTGATTATATATATATATATATATATATATATATATATATGTATATATATGTATATATATATATATATATATATATATATATATATATATATATATATATATATATATTTACAAAATAATAAGTCTGACTTGTGAGAAGGAAAAGTATGTACATATTTACAAGATTACCATCAGTCAAGTCAAAATTATGAATCCTATATTTATAGGTTACTAACAAAACCCACGAGACGAATTACATAGTCGAACCCCAATCCATGTCGGCCCTTGCATGAATTAAAAAAAAAAAAAAACAGATTTTTGTGTCGCGGTGCACCGAAATTAACATAAAGCACCGGTGCGCTTTGTAATACCAGCGCACCGCGCAAGTTCAGTGATAAAAAAAAAAAAAAGAATAATAATTTTTTATCAGTGCGCCACATGTAAAATTTGTCACCAGTACGCTATTTCATTATGGCACACTGCGCACGTGCTGTTTCGCAAAAAAAAAACCATTTTAGAAAGAAACCCTACATTTTTTTTTTGTTTCTGCCCTTTCTTCTCCCTATTTCTGTGATTTCAGAATTGGGGCTTTTCAATTTATATTTATAGGGTTTGTATTGCCTTAATACATGTCGGGCTTGGGTAAATTTAAAAAAAGAAAGGATCTTTTTTCAGTGGTGCACCCTGTGTACCTTAGTGCACCGATGCGCTCTATTTTCGCAGTGCATCGTGAAAGTATTGTGATAAGAAATTAAAAAAAAAAACAAAATATTTTTTCTCGGTGCGAGTATTTGTGAAATATGCGGCCCAGGTGCACTATTTCATTGTGGGGCCTCTGAACGATTACACATTTCGCAAAAAAATTACACTTTCAAAAAATACAAACCCTACATTCTTTTTGTTTCTGCCCTTTATTCTCCCTCTTTCTTTGATTTCAGGTTTAGGGTTTTTCAATTTAGATTTATAGGGTTTCTATTGCTAAATATAGACCTAATACATCCAACCAACGGGACGATTTGCATAGTCGAATCCCAATCCATGTAGGCCCTTGCGTGAATTAAAAAAAAACATATTTTATTTTTTATCGGTGCACCCGACGTTAACTAGCCCATTGGTGCGGCTTAGTGTACAAACGCACCGCGAAAGTAATTTGAAAAAATTAAAAAACATTTTTTTTATTAGTGCGCCATATGTAAAATATGGCACCGGTTTATGCTACAAAAACTAACACTGGAGGATTTTTATTATTTTATCATGGTTAATCAGTGCCATAGTTCATATGTATCGCACCGGTGGTCCTTGTTGACATATAGCATCGTATGGTTTACTATTATGTTTTTGCGGTGCGTTTAGAAGACCACAATGCATCGACGTCAGTGCGTACCAAATGAAAGGCACACTGGTTTCTTGAAATTTATTTTTTACCTGAAAATTTGACAATTTATTATGAATATATTAATGAATGATATGGTACAGGTTTTATATTGATAAAGAAATGACTGAAAAGAGATCAAGTAACAAAAATACTGATAACACATTAAGAAAAGCAAAAAAGGCAAGTTCTTTGTAAATTCTTTATAAAAAGTATTATTTTTGAACTATATGTAAGTTTAACTAATATGTATTGTTTACTGTGTATCATGCAGAGCCACAAAATGACGAAGCTCGATAAGATTAATTCTGATCTAGGACTAGAAGAGCGTAAAATGATCTTGATGGGAAAATTGCAAAAGGATGAATCAGATGAATGAAAAAATATTATCAATCCAATATGAGTTTATTTTTTTAATTATCATTAATAATATACTTAAAATTTTTAGATAACATGTGTGAAACAGTCTATTAATTCACATCTGTTTAATGTTCTGCAGAGACCAACAACTCAGAAAAGGAATGTTGTTCTAAGAAAAGAAAAATAAATAGAACATGCAAATGAAAATGAATTGCTCCTTAACTCATCTGGAGTGGTGCTGGAAGTTAACGAAAGGGAGAAAAACTTTTACAAAAGTTTGAGGGATCTAGTGGAACAATAAATATTACTATTTCCACTTACAATATAAAAACCAATCCAATGATTCCAAGAACCAAATTTTATCTAAACTACAGGAAGAGTTTCCAAAGAATTGGTCAGTGAGACAAGTCAGACTTTTAATAGAAAAAAAGTACAACAACAAAAAAGAAGGAATGAAAAAGTAATATTCCTTTAAATGTTTGTCTAGAATTATTTATAAATATCACTTTTGTTATATTTACTTTTCATATATCAATATAAAAATTAAATAGTTTGTTGTCATGTTACATTTTCAGGAAGATTATGAAAATTTCAAAAGATGAACGAACTAATATTAGAAATATGCCAGTAGGAATTTCCAAAAAGGTGTACAAGGAGATGGTCAAAGAAATGGACAAAATTGCATCGCAGGAGGAGCCATCTCAACAACAACGTGCTTCAAATGTAATATGTAGTCATTGAATTTTTCGATCATTAGGTACAATAAATAAACAATTGAGCATTAAATATTAATTTTCAAGAATTTTCTTACAGAAAAGAAAAGAAAATGGAACCCATTCAACACATAAAACAGGACGACAAGGAAGAAAAGGGTTGATATCTAAGTTTGTGAGTAATTGTTACTTCCTTATAACAACGTCTTAACTAGATTTCATTTTTGTATTTTTTAAGTTGTTTTACAAAAATCATCATTGAATGTCTTCAAAAAGGTGCTAACATAAAAAGAAGAACCATTAGAGGAATTGATTGAAATTGGGTTAAATATGGGTAGTGAGTATATGTTGGCATATCAAAAATTAATTGTGGAATTTGTAAGCATCTATTGATCTTGTTTTACTTAACTCCGTCTATAATTAATATAAGAACAAAAAAAATCTTTTATATTCAATATATGATTTGTTATGGTGTATAAAACTTGCAGGAAACAAAGTATGGAACTGCGCCACCAAATGAAATTTTGAAAGTTGGCATGGACGTACATGATTTTGAAATAATGTGTGTAGTTTATGAGTCAATTGTTGCTATGGTACATAATTTTTCTTTTCAATTTACATTGATGTGTATTATTTAATATTGCAATTTTCATTATTCTCACCAATGTATATACACTCATTTTAGTTTATTTTTATGTTTGTAGATTGAAGGTGAGGAAGAAGAAAACAATCAACATCGTGAACAAAACCTTCCTGAAAATAACCCAAGTCATGGAAGTAGCTCTAGTAGCAGTGGCAATAGTTCAAGCGAAGAATGATGATCACTTTGTTTGGATATCAAAGCAAGGCGTTGTATTTTTTGAAATATGTCTGTGAAATCAGACATTTTGTTTATTGTAATGGACATAGTGTCCGAATTTAAAGACAAAGGGATACTAATAACTGTACCATTTTGTATGACAAAGATTGTCTTATTCACACACACACACACACACATATATAATAACATATGTTTTAATTTATTCTATTGCATTCTCCATTGTCGTTATCAAATGCACCAATAACAATTTAATATGAATATTGTTATAAGATATAGATGCGTCGACTTTTGATGAATAATTAATTTTAAAAAACCACAATAATTATGATATGATATAACAAATTAATCCAAACATCACATTCAAATGCATTAATAAAAATTTAATTAATATGAATATTGTTATAAGATGTGTCGACTTTTGATGAATAAAGAAATTAAAACAATAACAATAATTGCACTGTCACATGTCGATGTTTCTAAAAAATACAAAATGAAAACTGGTGCGTGTCAGTTACTGTACACTGGTGCATTTGTATCGCTAAACACACCGACACATTTATACGACCTATGGGCACCGCACAAATAACAAAACCAATTAAAAATATCGGTATTTTTGTGCGGTACGACGCCCCGGTGCGTTTATGTCTCTATACGCACCATTTCCGTTTTACAACCTATGGGCACCACACAAATACCGATACCAATTATAAATATCGGTGCATTTGTGTGGTACTGGACACCGGGGCATTTATGTGTCTATTTTCCCTGGTGCATTTGTAAGAGCTATGTGCACCGCATGAATACCGATAACAATTATAAATCTCAGTGCATTTATTGGATACTACGCACTGGGGCGTTTCGAAAAGTCTACGTGTCGGGGCGTTTATAGGATCTATGGGCACCACACAAATCCCAAGACCAATTAGAATGGCCTCGTGCATTGTATTTCCAATACCATGCCCAGTGCGATTGTATACCTTAATGGCCTGGTGCATTCTCCTTAAACCACCCTGGGGTGCCTTCTACATGTACACACTGGTGCGTTAAAGACATAGTTGAGCACCACTGAAAAAACATCTTTAATAGCCTTTGGCCGCCCATTTTTTTTTTAGTTGTGTTGAATTTTCATTAAAATCCTTCGTAACCATAAACAGATGTTGTAGCAAATGATTTTTTGATAATTTTGGCCAACTTTATAGCACTAAAAACCTCCTTTAGAACCTCCGCTGGAGGGTCTTTTCCTTGTAGTGTCAGAAATTGGGCTAATGGAGTTTGAATGTATTATTTTGTTGATCGTGGATTTTCATACTTTTATAGAGATTTTTTTTTTAGTAGGAAATTTTTTAACTAGACGGCCATACTTATGGCAACAACGACAATGGAAAGGAACCCCTTCATAGTCCAATTCCTGAATGTTCGATTCCCCTTCCCCTAGTTCCATTTCCTCCAAAATACCTTCTTTGAGATTCACTAACACCAAGATGCGATCCATTGAAAAAATAATTGAGGTAATATACGAGTCATCATGTGTTAAATACATTCCAAGTAATTTCGCAGATATTGGAAAACATCATCCACCCAATAATCCAATGGAAGATCAAGAAATATAACCCAAATAGTCACAATATCAGATCTTTTAGACCTTGCATCAAATAGGGGAGTCCAGAAACGAAAAATAACTGGAAATGAGTCAATACGCTAGAAATGGACTGCCACATAACTTGCATCTTCTTCGTTGGAAAAATTTAGATGAATCCAACCCTTATGAATAATTTCCACTTTGGGAGGAACCTATACAAATGGAGCGACATCTTGAGAGACCCATGAGAGGAGGGATTGGATTGGAAAATGACAACCATGCACCCGAAAAACCAGTAATAATGAAGCCAAAACCCCATCACACTCCATTATAACATCTCCACCTTAAAAAAGGAGCCACGCGAGGGAATTTTTTCTAGCGAAGGCACTAGACCTTATTTAATCCAGGATTCACAAAATTTGAGCTTCTACTAGGGAAAAAACCAGATCAGGATGTTATAGGATAACCATAGGATTGTGCAAACATAATAGATAAATTTTGGGGTTGGGCTGGTGAAGAGTGAGGGTGACTAGCAACAGAGGAAAATGATTAGAATCCAACATCAAATTATTGGCCCCGCTCAAAAAAACTGGGCAACTACCTCTGTTGAATCTCACAACAAAACCACCACTTCCTAAGAACCCATAAGTGTGGCAAAAAAAATGATGGCGACCATTGAGAAGGTCATTAATGGAAATATGCTGGTAACAACCCCAAACCCAAATCAACCCAATAGACCCTAGAATCCAACCTTGAGGAGTGTGACATGTGTCCGAACCCTGAATAGGAACCGACACATGTATATGCATAGTGGGAGCACTAGAGTTTGGATGGGGTTCACGAGCCATATCCAAAGCTCGAAGGATAGTATAGAGACAATAAGACGAGAATAGTGGGGACCCAGGGAACCAAGAAGAATGGGCCAAATGTCTAAATGGATAAGCAAATATTCAGTCAATATGGGTGAATATTCAAGATCATAGTCTATGAGCTCCTCCTCATCCATAAAAAACAAAGGATAACATGAATATACGAAAGTTAACCACCTGATCCAATAAAACCATAACAAGAAACATAACAAAATTTACCAAATTATATAAAAGCCCCCATGTGCAAGATGAGAAGGATCCATGAATTTGAGCACATGACGAACAAGGGGAAGCATTGGATGATTGAAACAATGGTTAAAATATTATCCCAAAGGGAAGGAAAAAATCATACAATAAGAAACCCTAAGTTCCACCATCACCCTCAAGCTCATTATATTTTATATTATATGTGTACACTTAAATATATTTATTCTATATAAATATTTGCGTGATTTTTTTCTATAAATATATATGCGTGTTTAATTCATTTGGATATTTATTAATATATATATGATTGATAAGTGTAGAAATAATGTTTATATTCATAAGTAATATAATTTTTATATATTTATATTATAATTTTGTGAGTACAAATATTTGTTATTAATAAATATATATTAATTTGTATATATTTTTATTATAATTTAATTTAATTTTATGTTTCTATATATAATCTTTCTTTACATTAATAACACACACACACACACACATATATTTATTTATTTATGTTAATGTAAATTTTAAGAATTAATTCAATTTAGTGTGTATTTTTATTAGTTATTAATATTTTGTGTATATAAAATATAATGTATTATATATATATATCTGTTTTTTTACTTTATAGGTAAAATAAATTATATATATATGTAATTTGTACTTTTGAATTTTTTTATATATAAGTATATAAAAATTATAAATATATTGATGGATAAGGAAGGTTCTGTGGTTGGTATGTGAATTTTCAACCTTGTGATGTTTTTTGGTATTTCTTCCTTGGTCGATTTTTTCTGTTTGCAATCAAGTGCCAACAATTGTTTCACAAGAATGTGAGTTGTTTCCTTGAGGAAAATTTTGCTTCAGGAGACATTCCAAATCCATGGACATTGATGCGGTGGACTAAAAGATAAAAAGTTCATGTTCAAGCAAGATATTTATCACCAAGTTATATTTATTGCATGAAAAATTTGGACCATCGATTCCTCTCCCCTTCCATTCAAACTCTTAGCCTAACATTGGGGGTTTTAATGCAATGGTTAATGAAACATGTGGAGGTTTATCAAGTCATGTCTCTAATAATTTATCCAAAGAAGAGCCAATCAAAATTGGTAATCAAGGCACTCAACTCTCACCTACTCCTTCCACTCTGATATCAAGCTCCTCTTGTAGAAAGACATTAAGGGTTCAAAAAAGTGAAAGCTTGGTTGTGGGGGAATATGTTAGACTAAAGGAGGTGTTAACCCTTCTTGACTATGCAGTAGTGGGAAGGATCACTAGTAAGGTAGTTTTCCTTGAATCGATGCATGATTGAATGGATCAATTTTGGAATTATTTTCTTGGTTACTCTCTTGAGTTCCACATACTTATTTTGGAATGGTTTTATGCAATCCTTAGATATAATTCTAATGTCCCAAATATGTTGAACCGTGATTGGAAATGGGAGATGTTTGGGATAGTTTTACAAAAGTGGTGCATTGATTTTAACCCCGCTAAAGAGCCTATGTCCTCTAAAAGTATATAGGAAATTCTCCCAATATTTTCCATGATTTTTTGGATGTGAAAGTTTTTAATTTCTATTGGAAATTAGCTAGGTCAATTTGCTAGTATGAAAGATGATTATTTCTCTAGACAGGATAATAGATGTACTTGGGTGCAGATAGAGGTGGATTTTAGGAAATACTTTGTGGAGGAGGTGGAGTCAAGTTTTAAATACCATTCATGGAAACGGGTGGTAGTATTCTCTTTTATTTCTATGCCTGCAAATTATTTTGTCACCTCCTTAAGAAATTTTATAAGAGTTAGTGTGGTCCAGACCTCCAAATAAGATTTGGGTTCCAAATTATAAGTCTATAGTAGTTTCTTGAAGCCCTACAGTAACAAAGTATATTGTTTCTCCAATGATTAAAAGCGTTGAAGCTACAAATTCGAAGGATTTTTCACATGCATGAGAAGGAATTAGAAGGTACGTTGGATATCCTCCCTCCCTTCCCTCTTTGGAATTAAAACAAAAATATGAGAATATATTTTTCCTTTCTCATTATGTAAAATTGATTTTTTCCACAGTATATTTTCCTCCTGTGATTGATAATATATCATAGAAATTCATGGCTCCAAATTTCATTTTACCATCTTCAAGATTTTCTCTAGTTGTCTCATCTCATTCGAAGGCTCCCTTCATTATGCCATATTCCTTGTCTCCCTTGAGAGATAATGATTCTTCCTATTCTCATATAGTTAGTAAATACAAATATATGGAGTTGGTTAGGAATCCATGTTGTCCAAAACTTTAATTGGTTCATAAAATATATGATCTAAGATCAAGGCTAAAGGCTTCTCTTGAGGTAGAGTCTAACGGTGGAGTCATTGAAGACATCCATGTGGTTATGCATGTGAGAAGGAAATATTACTTGACCAAATCTCAACAATAAGAAAAATATGACATCATACATCAGATACAAAACACTATATTAGGGGTCCTTGGAGCCAAGAAAGTCCCTTTAGGGGCTTTGAAATTATTATTCTATCATTAAACATTGAGGGTTTTAGGAGCGCCCCTAAAAACATGGCCCTCGAATGTCTCCTATGTGCACAAAATCTAAATATCATTATTACAAGAGACGAAAACAACTAGGGCAAAGGCGTAGGCCACACATGGGCCCTAGTTAAGGGGATGATATTTGAGTTGTGTGGATGCAGAAGGCATATCTCTTGGCCTAATATTTGCATGGAATTATTCCTTTAAGGCCATTTACTCCTCCTCCCTTAATAATTATATAGTGGTTGACTTTGAAGTAAAACATTTCGGTGTTATGTGGAAAATTATCAATATGTATGGTCCTTATGTAGACCAATAGTCATGCTAGGATTTAATGGCTCGTGAGTTTGGACACATTATTCAAAAATTCTGAGGCAAACTAAATTTTACTACATCTATTTGTGAATTATGGGGTCACTACTAAAGGTTCGACCCATTAGAAGTTTACTTTCATCATCATTTCAAATCCATATATTTGGTCGATGTCACATTGTTCAAAACCTTTCCACCACATGGGGGAATATGCGCTCAAGGGAAAGCATTATTTTAAAATGACTTGATAGGTTAGTAATTTCATAATTCATTCTCTCTCGGGGTGTCCAACTAAAATCATGGGTTGAATTTGAAAATATATTGGACCATTACCCTATTTTACTCCACATTACATGGAAGATGATAAGCCTCCAACCCCTTTTAAATTCAATAGCTATTGGTTAAAAGAATCAAACTTTATAAAGCTAGTGGGGAATCCTAGGTGAGATATTTATAAGAATGAAAAAGATCCTTTTATGTTACATTTAAAAAAAACTTAAAGAATTTAAAATCTAAGCTAAAGAAGTGGATCAATCGGTTTAAATAAAAATAGAAGGCTTCTTTGGCTCATATTGAATTACAAATTTTTTATATTTTTCAAACAAATATTTTAGAAGCCTTTTCTACGTAGTCCCTTGAGACATTTCAATCTCTTGAAGCTTATAAAAGGGATTTGATTGCTTAGGAGGAGGAATTATGAAGAAAAAAGAGAATGGAAACATGGTTGAAGGAGGGTGAAAGCAATACAAAGTTTTTCAACCAATTCACAAACTTTAGAAGGAATACCAATTCAAGTTGGGAAATTGAATATGGAAATGGGAATAGTGTTAGATAATTTAAATAAAATCCAAAGCAAGGATTCATTTATTTAAATTCATATTCTTAGAGTCTTCAGGATTCCCAATCCTTGAAATTATGGAAGCTATGGACTTTTTCCCTCAAGCTACTTTTGAGGATATAAATTATGATCTATAATCTAAAGTTACAGAATCAAAATTATTAGGCACTCTCTCATCCACGGGAAAGGGGAAGAGCCATGGTACAAATGGTTTCACTATGGAGTTTTATTTGAGATTTTGGGAATTTTTAAAGGCTAATATTATTAAGGTGGAAAACAAATCTTAGGAGAGAAGGGTTACACATGGTTCTCTAAATTTCACCTTCATTTGTCTCATCCCAAAAAAATTGGACACTCACTCATTCAATGATTTATTCTCGATATATTAATATAATTTGATCAACAAAATGATCACAAATATCATCTCTATGAGATTAAATCCCTTATTAAGTCTTATTACATCCAAAACATGATGAGAGCCATAAATCAAGTATGTCATAAAACATCCTCATAACCAACATATAACCAATAGAAATAAATAGGATATAACAACCATAAAAACCACATATGAACTAGTTTATTTACCCATCAAATGTAATAGGGAAGAAGCTCTTACTAACATATGAAAAATGCAACCAGGTTTGGGACTTCCACATACCATTTGACCATAGATTGGGCTGAACCAAATTTCTCTTTCAGCGAATCAACCTCATGCCATATTCCAAGCATGAATGTGGGATATCATGGAATAAACCAAAAAAAACCAAAACATGGATTCCAAAGGCCAAGCTGTCTCAATCGTTAACCAGTGATTCTAGCTCGTGGTCGGACATCACTAACCATCACTAGATCAGTATCTACACAATATGTCCAGGGCTTCAAGGACTAGTAACTCAACACATAGTTGTTGTTGGGATTCCAAAGTGTTTTTTCAATTAGGGCTTCCATGAATAGTAACTAAACCCACTAAGGGCTTCCAGATCATTTTTCCAACCAAGGCTTCTAGGACTAGTAACTCAACCCAAGTTGTTATAGGGCTTCCAAAGTGTTTTTCCAACCCATGATTTCAGGAACTAGTAACTCAACCCACAACCATATGGAGTATGAGCACCAATCATAAAACAAAGGTAAACCTGCAACACCATGGATATCTATGAAATGAAAAGGCTAGGAAAGATGACCGTCAATCCAAGAAATCCTCCATGCGAGTGACAAATCATAACCAAGAAACCACATGCATGCCAAAAATTGGAAGGATATCATCCATGCAACTTGATACCCTGAAGAAAAACCCATTGTAGTCATTGATCCTGATGTACTGTTGCACTTTCCTTCTTGCTCCATATAAAAAGTATGCCACACTCCTCCAAGAAAAATCTAAGCATCCAAGATTATGAGAGAGAGAGAGAATAGAGAGATATCTCCAAGCTAAAACTAACAAAATTCTGAGCAACGTCTACCAACGGATCTTCAAAAGCCTTTTTATCATTGAGGCCTCTATTTTCTTCATTTTCCATTATTTTCCTTCATTTTCCTCATCACATGCAGCTTGTGAACTTTCACCTTCCTTTTCTCCTAATTTCCATTATTTTCATAAATAAATTTCTATAAATGCCACTTTGCCTTTCCAAAGTCTTTTCCATTGCCTTTGAAAATCACCCTAGCCATAATAAACCAAAATGAACACCCCACTAGGATGTTTTTCCCAAAATTCAGATTGGAATACATGTTGCATGCCCTTGGTCTTATATTTTTTACATGAATTTTTAACCAGAGCTATTACAGAACCCCCCCCCCCCTGCCTTGGGGTAACACTGTCCTCAGTGTTCAATGACACCTACAACCAAAAAGACTATAGAAAAAACAAAAAATATTGCTTATGGAGCTTTATAACATAACTCATTGCAGTATTCATGATAACCAATGCTGAAAAATTTAAAAACATACAATTATTGGAGCTTTATAAAATATATGATTAAACACCGTCCTGTTGTCTAGCCTTACACCTACAACCAAAAAGACTATAGAAAAAACAAAAAATATTGCTTATGGAGCTTTATAACATAACTCATTGCAGTATTCATGATAACCAATGCTGAAAAATTTAAAAACATACAATTATTGGAGCTTTATAAAATATATGATTACAATATTTATAATAACAACCACATATACTCTTACACATTTGATTCAACTAGAAAATAACCATACTATAATGGAACTTTATAAACACAACTCGATATAATATTTACACTAATATACTTATATACATATACACATTTTCTCAACCAGAAAATAAAAGGATAAGATGCCCATATCAATCAACAAGGGAATCCAAATGCTTGCACCTCAACCCTCAAAGTATTACCAATATTCACCTCCTTCCCAGGAAGTCCAGAATCCACTTCCAAAGTCAAAATCCACATCCAATGTCCACCTCCATAATCTTGTGCCGCTTGTCCTCTCAGTGAACAATTATCGACTCATTATTCCAGGGCACACTCCCAATGTGCATCTGATTCCACTTGGAAATGATAATGACCAAAAAATTTCCATCCTCGACATTCCTTTCTCTGATACACAGTCCCTCAAGAAATCTAGTCACCCCCTATCATGCATTCACACACCTTACAATTTTTGCAGGCATCCCCTTCTCTGCTACACAGTCCCTTCAGCAAACCATCCCTTGGCAAGGATTTCTCGCATCTGAAGGTCCAAAAACCAAGGCATAAACTTGCCTTAAAACCATCATACGTGTCATAATATTATCATGGAAATCAATGGAAACTCTTGGGTACCAATTTCCCACAATGGCTCCACTCCTGAATGCTTCACCAACATATTGTTTCCTATTCCAATTCCTTTTGCTAGCATTGCTAATCCTTTTAGAACCAACTCCAACCACCCAAATTGGGAATTTTCATGTTTTATTTTATCAAACACATAATTTATATTAGATTCAAAATGAATTGAAATAAACTCAAATAATACCTCATTGGTGGCCCATCAATAAGGTGCACTTGAAATTTTGTTCTCTTCCTACCAGAACAAGTTAACCTAGTTGTTTGATCAAATCATCATGTACAAACATATCACATCCAATTATCTCACAATGCAATCATCATAAATCTTAATCATAAATCACATGCAATCATTATAAATCAAATTCATAGATCACATGTAACCGTCATAAATCATAGTCATATATCACATATAACCAGCATAAATCAGAGTCATAGATCACATGCATAATAAGATGCAACACTTTATCTAGAACAAGAATATTCATGACTTTGTGGCATTAGCACAATAAAATATACATTCTATTAAGTCACATCATATATTGGCTTTAGCCCTAAAGATTGATCTTTCAAAAGTGTATGATTGGTTAAGTTGAACTTTATTTGCATGCTCTATCTAACTAGGTGTGATGAGCTTAAAAGTGATCAATTGGATGATGACATATAAATATTTAGTCAAATTTGTAGTGTTGATTCACTACTCTATATTGATTATTCAAAGCTCAAGGTTTGAAGCAGAGTTTTCCAATGCGCTTTTTGATTTTTCAATGATTTTCCTTACATATTTTATCCATTTGATAGGGTGTTCTATGATTGAATGTTTATAAGATAAATTAATCCCAAATAAGGTATTGATAGGAACCATTGAACTCACACCTACAAGTATTTTAGATCTCATCCAAGTTTAAAACCCCAAGGATTCTTATCTTTTCCACCAATGGGGGAGTCGATTCCATGGGATACTTTCATGTAAGGGCATCAATATTTGTTTTCCACCAATATATGGGATGTGGAGTTGTTTTATACCTATAAATCAACATTTTATGCATATCACGTAAACTCTATCAAGCTCCAAATACTATATACCAAGGCTTAGTTCTCAATTCTATGAGTTACTTATGTTGGATATTTTTGCTACTGTTAAAAATTATGGGTCTTGGGAAATTCCAAATTAGTTTGGATTGGGTGTATGATTGCATTGGAATAGGATCCACATCTAGAACATGTACTTCATATAATTCAAGAGATAAAACTTAAAATAATAAGTTTGAATGGTTCAACCATAGGCACATATATAGAGAACTTAATATGATGGCATATCACCTCTTTATTTGAAGCTAATGCCTTTGAAAATTTCCCTAGGCATTAATAAACCAAAATGAACACCCCACTAGGATGTTTTTCCCAACATTCAGATTGGAATACATGTCGCATGTCCTTGGTCTTATATTTTTTACATGAATTTTTAACCAGAGCTATTACAGAACTCTCCCCCTTGGGGGAACACCATCCTTAGTGTTCAATGACACCTACAACCAACAAGACTCCAGAAAAAATAAAAAATATTTCTTATCGAGCTTTATAACATAACTCATTGTAATATTCACGATAACCAATGATGAAAAATTGAGAAGCGTACAATTAATGGAGCTTTATAACATATATGATTACAATATTTACAATAAAAACCACATATACTCTTACACATTTGCTTCAACTAGAAAATAACCATACTATATATGGAGCTTTATAAACACAACCTGATACAATATTTACAATAATATACCTATATACATATACACATTTCCTCAACCAACAAATAAAAGGATAAGGTGCCCATATCAATCAAGGGAATCCAGAGGCTTTCACCTCAACCCTCAAAGTATTACCAATATTCACCTCCTTCCCAGGAAGTCCAGAATCCACTTCCAAAGTCAAAATCCACATCCAATTTCCACCGCCATAATCTCGTGCCACTTTTCCTCTCAGTGAACAATTATCGGCTCATTATCCCAAGGCACACTCCCAATGTGCATATGATTCCATTTGGAAATGATAATGACCAAAAAGTTTCCATCCCCGACATTCCTTTCTCTGCTACATAGTCCCTCAGGAAATCCATTCACCCCCTATCATTCATTCACACACCTTACAAGTTTTGCAGGCATCCCCTTCTCTGCTACACAGTCCCTTGGGCGACCCATCCCTTCGCAAGGCTTCCTCGCATCGGAAGGTAAAAAAACCAAGGCATATACTTCCCTTAAAACCATCATATGTGTCATAACATTCTCATGGAAATCAATGGACACTCTTGGGTACCAATTTCCCACATTGGCTCCGCTCTTGAATGCTTCACCAACATATTGTTTCCTATTCCAATTCCTTTTGCTAGCATTGCTAATCATTTTACAACCAATTCCAACCACCCAAACTGGGAATTTTCATGTTTTCTTGTACCAAACACATAATTTATATTCGATTCAAAATGAATTGAAATAAACTCAAATCATACCTAATTGGTGTCCCATCAATAAGGTGCACTTGAAATTTTTTTCTCTTCCTATCATAACAAGTTAACCTAGTTGTTTGATCAAATCATCATGTACAAATATATCACATCCAATTAGCTCAAAATGCAACCATCATAAATCATAATCATAAATCACATGTAACCATCATAAATCAAAGTCATAGATCACATGTAACCATCATAAATCATAGTCATAGATCACAAATAACCATCATAAATCAGAGTCATAGATCACATGAATAATAAGATGCAATACTTTATCTAGAACAAGTAGATTCATGACATTGTGGCATTAGCACAAGAAAATATAAATTCTATTAAGTCACATCATATATTGGCTTTAGCCCTAAAGATTGATCTTTCAAAAGTGTATGATTGGTTAAGTTGAACTTTACTAAGGCTATGCCTTATTCAACTAGACATGAGCTTAAAAGTGGTCAATTGGATGATGACATATGTATCTTCAGTAAAATTTGTAGTGTTGATTAACGGTCACCCATATTGATTATTCAGAGCCTCTTAAGGTTTGAGGCAGGGTTTTCCAATGCGGCCTTTGATTTTTCTTCAAGTGGTGGAAATTCCGAGCAAACTGATGCATAAATTATTATTGTTGGGAGACCTTATCGGAGTAAAGATCTCCAATTTGACTAATATTTATCATTTATTATTTTTTTATGATATATTTGTATTTCTTATGTGATCAATATTGAATATTATTTCCATAAAATCCATCCTAGCAAGATCCAAATTGGTGATAGGTACAAAAATTAACAATGATAATTCCACTATTTATCACAACAACATATAAGTTTCATTTAAGTACCATTTAAATATATATTTCCCCTTCCATTCCAAAGACATTCAAGAAGGATTAAAACCCCTGAGCTTCTTTACTAAGCCAAATTCCTGTAAGATTTTAGATTACTTATGGTTGGTGAAAAAGGTGGAATCTGAAATCCTAGTTTGGGTAAATAGAATCCTATATAGATGAGGTTGATTGATTTTAATAAATAAATTACAAAAATCCATTTCAATCTATTGGTCCTCTATTGTTTCTAGTCCGAAACAAATCCTAAACAAAATCAAGAAAATAAGATGTAGATTTTTAAGGGTAGGAAATGGATCTTTGGATGGAATTCTTCGAGGCTTCTTAGTAACAAATATATTTGGAGGAAAGTAATGGAAGGCAATTATTTTGCAGGGAATTCTGATATAGAATGGATGTAAGATCTAATGACGACAACAAATGTTCCCAATTATTCTATTGTATTCAAGGATTTGTCCAATGTTATTCCTATTTTAGGGAGTTGGATTACTTGGAGAATAAGTGACATAGAGAGTATTCGACTGGGTCTAGCCCCATGGGCTAGTGTTGGGGATGGTTATAGGTTATCTAATACAATTATTTCCTCTCTCCACTTAACTAGTGTGTTATCTTTAGTGGATTACCATGCCCACATAGTCCACAAGTGGGGTTTTTGTTGTTGGAAATCAACTAAATATTTAGGTATTTCTAGTTAAAATCATATTTAATAGAAAATATACGTTGTTTTGTTGGTATCTTCCATGATCAGATTGTTATATGAGGATGAGGACCAATTGATATGGTCAAAGAATAATACTTCTGGAATTTTCTTTACAAATTTGGGTTATAAGGCTCAAATGGAAGCCTCTTTTAGTAGGGAAGTGTGATAGTGGTGGATTTTATTATGGAAGCACTATGGTCCCCTCAAATTTAATTTAAACTTATGGTTGGCTCTTTCAAAATAACTTATTACATGGGAAATTAGCTAGAAATGAGGTTGGGTAGGACTAAGAAGAATAGAGGAAGAGTCGATCAACCATATATTTACTTCATGTGCTTTCACATTGCATATCTAGTCCTTGGAAAATATTTCCTCTTCTCCTATGCATGCCTCTTGGGAAAAGATATCTCTATTTGACTGTGTTCTATATTGGGTAAAGGCTAAATCTATCAATGATATTCATGTATTCCTTAAATATTTTATCCATTTGATAGGGTGGGCCCATGATTTAACAAACTATAAGATAAATTGATCCCAAATAAGGTAATTATAGGAACCATTGATTCTGCCTACAATTATTTTAGATTTGATCCAAAGCGGAAAAAAAACCAAGGATTCTTATCTTTCCACCAATGGGGGAGTCGATTCCATGGGATATTTTGATGGGGTTAGTCAATATTTTCCACCAATCTATGGATCAAGAGTTGTTTTATAACTTATAAATCACAATTTTATGCATATCAGGTACACTCTTGGTCGGGGTTCAAATACCAAGGCTTAATTATCAACTCTATGGGTGCTTACTTATGTTGGAATTTTTTACAATGTTAAAAAATTATGGGTCTTGGGAAATTCCAAATTAGTTGTGGATTGGGTGTATGATTGCATTGGAATAGTGGCTCCACATCTAGAACATGTACTTCATATAATTCAAGAGATAAAACCTAAAATAATAAGTTTGGAATGGTTCAACCATAGGCACATATATAGAGAACTTAATATGATGGCAGATCACCTCTTTATTGAAGCTAATACAAGAGCATTAGGCTGAGCTCGAGATGAAGAAGTGGAGCATAGCTTAAAAATGTAGTGGACTAGCCACATGTTAAGCTGGATAATTTATTTTTTGGTTTTTATTATAATTCTAAATATTTAATATAAGTCTAGGGTTGAAGTAAGTCAAAAAGATAGATTTTAGGAGTTATTTTCCAGCTCACCTAGTTGTCTATTTGACTTCCCTAATTTGGGAGGGAAGGGGAAACAAATAATTTGAAAATTTTGTTAATAGAAAGGGGCATTGAATGGGAGGAGGAGTATCTCTTCTCCTACCTCCTAGTCTATATGCTTGAAATGAATGAAAAGGAATTTGTGTATCAATATATATATTCATAAATTTGTGTTTTCTTTTCTTTGGTTTCCAATCGAACTGTGTTTGCACTTATTTAACTTTCAGAATTTGTTGTGACCATCTCTGAAATGTTATATTCTTGTTAACATTTGATATTGAGCATTGGTTTTTTATGTGTGTCTCGTTTACCATGACCTTGAAAAATTTCACAATGCTTCTGATTTTGTAGGCAATGACTCATTCCTTCAAATTGAATCCAAAAACCATCAACCGTACGAGGGTGAATCCTGATGAAGAAAGGCGTAGGATAACATTCCCGAGTTGGAGACATGATAAGACCATGGAGAGTCGAGTTGTAGAGGGAAAATTCACCTTCCCAAAAAGTTCCAAATATAGTTTTTGAGTGAACGTCAGAAATCATTTCGTAGCACCTACATGTTTTTAAAATAGCGCTATGAAATGTTTTGGTAAAGCCGCTTTATAGCCAAATTTTTTCACACTATGTTTTAGCGTCCATTTTTCCTTTTGGAATACCCATTACTATCAATTTGTGGTATCAGAGCCACGTTGGACATTGGATTGTTGTCTATGACATAGAGATATGGCTATGTGAGCAAGGAGAGAAGGAGGTTGAGGAGGATACATGCAACTAATGCATAACTCCATGAAGAGATACAGAGGCTAAACACTCATTTAGAGAACATGGAGGTAGGTAGGAAGCGATACCCTGAGGTTGGAGATGACAATGGATCAGATGAGGAATCTAGATCTGAAATAATAACACCTGTGGATGATGCTCAAGAAGTTAAATTATTGAGGTCATTTTTAAGCTCAAATTCAAGACCAAAACCTGAATTGTATACCTATGATGGCAACCTGGTAGCTGAGAATTTTATCGATTAGATTAGTGAACTAGAAAAGTATTTTGAGTATAAGGAGAATAAATATGACAAGAGGGTAAAATTTTTTATAACTAGGTTGAAATGTCATGCTTCATTTTGGTGGGACAATGTGTAGCATGAAAGGTGAAAACAAGGGAAACCATTGATAAACAGTTGTGATAGGATGGTAGCGAATATGCAGGGGATTTTTTTTCCAAAAATACTATCAGTTATCCCTCTACAGGCTAGTGCATAACCTCAAGAATTTTTTTATGAAAATCAGAGAGTATACCAAAGAGTTTTACAAGGTGAATTTGAGGGCAGGTTCTATAGAAGACACCAACGAAGGGGACTACTAAACCAATGCAAAGAAAAGCCTTATTTAGGACTATTTGCAAGGTAAAAGGAAAGTGCTGCAAAGTGGTGATTGATAATGGAAGCACTATTTTGGGTTTTTTACTAGGTAAACTAACACAATTATTTTATTTGCGAATGTAAAGTTCTGTGATCCGTATCATATTAAATAAGTATTTCTCGGAAGATTTATTATTTTAATAAGTATTTTATTATCAATCCGGGCTTGTATAGCTTATAAGCATCTCCAATATATATGGGTTTCAGCTATAGTCAAGTTTAGAAGATGAATTATTAATAATAAAGGAAATGTGTATTACAAATATAAATCTTAACTAAATAATTTCTAATTAAATTATGTAATAAGCAACAAAAGAGGCTCCTAACTTAGGAGAACTTGTTTGTCCTTCTCTACAAAACTACTTCATGAATTAGAAACCAAAAACCACTAATGAACAATAGATCAAGATGCATGAAAGAATAACTGAAGAGGCTCATAACTAAGGAGATCCTAGATGTCCTTCATTACAGATTCATTCATCCTTTATACCATTTTTAGAAAAGAGGAACTTCAGAAAATCAATTAAAAGCATGAAAGATGAATTCTAGTTCTAGCTCTTTATCGGATAGAAGGAATGTTTAACTTAAACATTGGATTGCCACTTCATATGAATAATATAAATTAGAATGTTCATCAGTAATCATAACACATCATCATACATATAATTAACAGATTAAGCATAAAACAAAACTAGTTCAGGAAATTGCAACTAAATTAACCAGAAAGTGCACTTAGCTCAGTGTGGGGACCCTCCACCCTTTCCTCGCACAATGTGAGTAATTTAAGCTACTAAAACTCAATCAAGAATTCACCATATACAAAATAATCAAAGGAAATAGAATAGGTCTTTCAATTAGCTCCCAAAGTTTCAGAAATATCAAAGTTAAGTTATACAAATTCTACATATGAATGCCTTCAATTTCTTAAGCTTAAATAGATAAATATGAAACAAAATAATCTAAAATGTCTCCTGAAACCATGGCTATCCTTATCCTATCTATTTAGGTCGAGATCATCCATCTAATCTCTCAAAATCTAGAAAATCCCATAAAATGCTAAATTTGACCTATTCCTTAGGGATTTCCAAAAAACAGGTCTTGTTTGACCGCCTTTGACTGAGCCTGTTTAAGCTTGGTTTGACTAAACTAGTAGGTGTACATCCAATTTTAGTTCCCAATATTTCTAGAAATTTATCCATCTCGAGCCCAAGTGTCATGCAAATATGACATCCATGAAGCCATTACGAGAATTTCTGGTGTGGTCCAAAAATGCACTTAAAATTCAATTTTTATAAAAACTTCTAAAAATTACAAACTTAATTTATATACCTGGATATGAATTAATTGGATAAAATAGAGTGAATATGATGGTATATGGATGGATATCATGGTAATAATGTGTATTTACTTAAACAAATTTGGATAAAAAACGAGGGCCAACATCTCCCCCATGCTGATGTACAAGCATGTCCTCATGCTTGATTCTTCCTTTTAGACGTCCTGAGTTCTAATGCTAATATTGTACCTAGCCCAGATGCTTCCTGCTGTGCTGCTTGCAAAAGAGAATCTATACTTTTATACTGTTCCTCTTTGTAGATCGAAGCCTTGACTTTCTGTTTTTCATATTTGACCTTCCATGAGTTTTTCTCTTTGAGCCATCTGAACGCTTGCATGGAAAGAATATTGTTCTTTGTTTTCAATTTTCCCACTTCCTCATTCAGTTTCTCATTATTCTTGTATGTACTATTTTTCTCTTCAAATTCCTCTCCAATATCCTGCTTACCTCCAAATTATCAGTCAATTCTTTGATTTTGATAAGGTTTTGCTCATTTTCTTATTCCTTGGTGTCTTTAAAAAATGAAGTGGCTTCAATATCATCATTATCAAAATATGAGTCTCTTTCTAATGTGTTTTCATAGACCTCCTTATGCAATCTTTCAAGAATTTCATTAACTTGTTTTGTTAAGGGAGATGTATCAACGATTTTCACCTCAGGTTATTTTTCCTTACTGCTTATGTCTGTTGGACTCTTTCTTCCTTGTCTCCTGGGAATGGACAGGAAGGATGTATCTCTTTCAATCATGATTATATATTGTTTCTTTTTGGACCTTGTTCTAGGATAAAGGGGTGAATTCATTATACTCTTTGTTTCCTGAACTGGTTTGAATTTATCTTCTATGGTTTGTTCTGCAAACTGATGTTGGTTAGGAATTCTCTCCACATCACTCCCTTGGTTCTCAGATGATAGTCAACAATAATTTTAATGAGTCCTTGATGGTGGATTTGTGCCTCTTTGGGTTTGGTTTCACTCTTCACATTTTCTATCATCCTGATCAAATCCTTATAGAAAAAGTATGGAAAATTGATTTTCATATCTCCCTTGATGTGATGAAGCAATATAATATGACAGAGGTGCACTATACTATGCCTACTATCACATGTGAAAAAATTCTGAATGATCAACATTAACTCTGCACAAGGCTCATTAAACAATTCTCTTGGAATCCCTTTATTTATGTCAAATGATCCCTTTCTATTTTTGTATAGAAAGAAGGTCAATCCCTTATATTTAAAATGCAAACCCTTATGATACTCTTCTCTTGATAATGGGAAATCTAAGGCTTGATAAATTGACTCTCAATTTAATGGGATGACTATGTTTCCCACCATAGTTTGCTCCTGTTTGTAATTATTTATGAACTCCCTTGTAATGTTCTCATTATGCCCATTAAAATTCTGAATGAAACCTATTAGACCAGCTTGGTAAAGTTTTTCTATTGTGTCTTTCTCCCAATGCTCTATCTGGAAGTCTTTTGGTTCTATCCTTGTTGCCATGTTTTCTGAAAACCAATTAATGTATCCTTCCACTGTCATCATTCTCATTTTGAAAAATAAAAATTCATGCACTAGATATTTGCATTATGGTGGTAAGGCTTACCTCTTTTTGATGCCCCTGACAAAGAATTTAGAACAATCCTCTTCAATCTCTGTTTTCTTGGAAAAAATGAACTCACTGCTTCTACAAACACAAATTTTTGATGTAGAAAGATTACACAAACATAATAAACATGTTTTTATTAATTTATTCTTTTTTATCTTATCCTTTTTTCCATCAAAATTTAAAAAAAATTCCTCTGTCTCGGATGTAGAGCTTTCTGTCTCTGAGTTGACTGTGTAAAAGAAATAATTTTTTTTATACCACAGTGTCTTTTTGTCCTTAAAATTCACACAAAATTCCTCCTCTCTTAAGAAAAAATCATCATGCATTCAATCTAAGATGTTCTAAGCTCACTGTGTATAAGAAAGTTTCAAAGAATGGCTCACTGTATTTATGTCAACATTCATAAAAAATCTCATGAAAAATGGGTTCACTGTGTTTTCAAAATTCGTAAAACATTCCTATATGTATACAAAAACTTTTTGACCATGTTTTTATTGCTTCTTAACCCATAATTCAATCTCTATCTTTGCCAAAACTCATCAAAAATATCTTCTTCGTTTTGAAATTTCTCACTGTGTATATAAATGAAATGAATTTTCTCATACAAACCATTCATAAATGAAACAAATGATGCCACTGTGTGTTAAAAACAACACTCTGTTATTTGTATGTATCAAAATTAAAATCTAAGACTGTGTTTACATACAACCTCACATGAATAAATTGTGAATTTACCTGATTTGGGAGTGATTTTCGAGATATCTTTGAGATCACTTGAGTTCCTGTGTTTAGACAACGCCATTTTAATCAAAAATCTCCCTCAATATTTCCAAGGATTCATTCATTAAATCAATGAGAAATACGTGTTGATTGGTGGCAGAGTTTATGTGAACAGTGGCAGTGGCAAGTTGTGTGGCAATGACAAGTTTAAACAGTGGCGAAAGCACTCATTTATAACTTGTAGTTTCAACTACAAAATATCAAGATTTGTTTATCTAAATATCCATTGCATTTAATGAGAAAAATCCAGGTTTTTTCTCTTACATTCGTGCTTCACGGGATCTTTGCACTTTGATAGTGTGTTTGATTAACACGACTGCCATATCTCTTGGCTCAAATCTCAATCAACTCCACTCCTCTTCTTATCTCTCTGTCCTTCTGTTTCTATATCTTTTGCTTGTTTCTCTATGCTTTATTTCCTCTGTTCTTTCACAACCTTCCTACATTTTCCTCCGTCAATTAATTCTTCACAGGGTATTTTGAATGCGTTCCAATGGTTTGCACGACGTTCAACTCCCTCACTAAGCCTGCAATGGCTATGATGGTGAAGAAAACACAGTTTTTCAGAGATCTGTGGTTTGAAAATGGAAGAGGATCTTACCAATTACACATGGTTTGAATCACCATGTTTTTATATTTGTTTAACCATTATTTATTCGCCAACCTCTGACTGTGATGCCTTTGTGGCTTAAAACCTTTCTGACCTACCTTATGTACTTGTTCCACGATGTATACCTCCATCGTCCACCTTTTCAACTTACTTATTACACAACCCATCTCTAATCTCTCATTCATGACATATGCTGACCATCCACGTTCTCATTCATCTCTCCCATAAAAATGCATCATACCCATAAAAAATGTATCATTTCTTTCCATACCCACACATCGTATTTCCGTTCATTCCATCACATCATTTTAACTTAGGTTAGATCATTGCATTTGCACTTTGGTTTTTATCATAATTGCATTTTTCGCCCATATACCTTAGCTTTAATCATATATATGATTGCGCCCTCAAATGATATTTTTATATTGTTTTTATATTTGCATATGGCGCCCTCAAATGATATTAGCTTAGGTTTTGATCTTTGTTTAATTTAATTTAAAAAATGACCAAATAATGGTCATGTTTTAAAATTAAATTTTTACCATGAAACTAACCTTTTGTTTTCCTTTTTTAGGTCCAACAAGAGTTTGATAATTGAGCCTTTCATTTATGATCCTTATATTTAAGAAAAATTAGGGTTAATGTGATATGGTATATGGAATATGAAATGATAGTTAATTGGGTAGGATAATGGATATGGATAAGGATATAATGGGTAAAATAATGAATAGGAATACGAATGTACTGAGTAGAATAATGAAGGTAGTGAAATGTAGGTAAAATATTAATATCAAGTACTAAATTAGTCTTAGCAATCTCTAGAATATTAAAAAAAAAAAAATTCAAATTTTAAGAGCAAAATTTTCACTTACTGTACTTGTACTCCCATAAATTGTTTGATGTCAATGATGTCCTTCGGTCAAATGATGATCGACATTGTCTTTATTATCATAATTATGGCTCTTCAGAATATGTAGAAATGTAGAGACTTATTTCTGCTTTCACATCTGATTATTGATTCAGGATGATATTGTTCAGGTCCCTTCTGTAGTTTATATTTTGATGTTTCAGGTCCCTTCTAACATGTTCTTCAGGCTTGAATATTGATGTAGTTTAGGTCCCTTCTGAAATTTTGTTATTTCAGGTCCCTTATGACATATAATTTTCAACAATGCTTAAAGTTTCTTCCGTTATATGATACATGTCCCTTCTGGATAATATTCTCAATGATATCTCAGGTCCCTTCTACAAAATATTTTCAGTGATGTATCAGGTCCCTTTCTGCATAGTATGTTCAATGATGTATCAGGTTCCTTTGTACTTGTAATTCAAGTTCCTTCTTCAATTTAGCTGCTCAAACTATTTACATAATTTTACTACAAGCTTCCCCCATGTTGATGTTAAGACTTGTCCTCAAGTCTTGCATGTCTTGGAGGATAAATCTGCAAAAATCATACTGAAGTAAAAACAAAAAAAAAACATAATTCATATTGGCCAAACAAGTTGGTTTTTCGATATGAATTCGAATTTGTATTGTGCCAGTTTCCTGGATTTTCACGACCAAACTCTTTTATTATTATTATTATTATTATTTTTATATATTTTTTATTCTTCTAGAGTAATGGAAGGCATATTTCTATGTTGTTCCAATACTTCTAGATCAGTATCTATTGAAATTATTTTCATAAAATCCTGTTTATTTATAGGCTTATTGTAAACTTTAAGCTTATGTCCATTAACCACAAATGAAGTAGATGCTTCGTCAATTGTTTTTATTTTTACAACTCCATTATCAAAGATTTATTCGATCTCATATGGCCCAAGCCAATGAGTTGTAAACTTTTCCTTGAAATATTTAAACTTGGAATCGAACAATAGTGTCCAGTCTCCCTTTTGAAACACTTTATTCTTAATGAATCGATCATGCCATTTAATTCTTTGTTCTTGCACAAAAGATGCGTGCTCTGCTGCTTTCAGTCTTATCTCATCTAGTTGATTTAATTCCATGACTCTTTATTGTTGTGCCTCAGATAATTCCATTCGCAACTTTGCTGCTAACTTGAATGCGTGTATTTGAAATTCTATGGGTAACAGGACTTATTTTCCATACACCAATTGATATGGACTAAACCCAACTGTGTTTTTCCATGTTATCCTATATGCCCATAGTGCATCTCTCAATTTCTCTACCCAATCCTTTCTATTCATTTGTACAGTCTTCGTCATGATATTCTCTAGGACTTTGTTTGTTGACTCCACTTGTCATTTTTCTTGAGGATGGTAAAAAGTTGATTCTCTATGTTTTATCTTGTACTTCTCTGTAAGATCTCGAATAAGATTTGATGTGAAATGTGTGCCTTGTTCAGTTACAATCTATTGCGAAACTCCATACCTTACAAATATTTCTTCAAATAGAAAAGAAAAAATTGTATATTTTGTTGCTCGTGCCACTGCCTTTGCCTCCACCCACTTAGTAACATAATCTGTACATACTAGGATGCACTTCCTTCAATTTGATGGTGGGTTTATTGGTCCCACAAAGTCGAGAGCCCATTTCTCAAATGGTTCTATCAGTAATTGTGGCTTTAATGGCATTTCATCTGATGCCACTAGTCTTCCAATTCTTTGGCAGCTGTCACATCTCTTTACATAGGCCTTGGAGTCTTTCAAGATTGTTGGCCAGTAGTAGCCAAGTTTCAGCACTTCGTATTCCATCCACTTGTTTTCAAAATTACCACCACATGGCTCGTCATGACATGATTTAAAAATATCTATAATATCGTCTTATCTAACACATTTTCTTATTATCAGATCAGAACTAGTATAAAACAGGTCACCATTGACCCAAATATATCTATCACTTTCTCTAATTATATTTCTTTTCTATTTATTTGTGTAATGGGATGGTAGGATGCCAGATGATAAATAGTTGGCTATATATGCAAACTATGGAGTTTTGATAGTTATAGAAAATAGATGTTCATTTGGAAAATTATCTGAAACTGGATTTGGATCACCAGGGGAATGAAGTCTTGATAGAAAGTATGCTACTTGATTATCCTTAACTAGTCGATCTTGTACAATGATGTTAAATTCGTGCATCAACAATAGGAATATATTTATTCTGCCATTTGTAATTTCTTTGTTCATTAAATATCTTATGGCTGAATGATCCATGTGGATGAATACTTGATAACTTGTTATGTAATGTCTAAATTTATTAATTGCATGTAATATAACTAACATTTCTTTTTCTGTAACAGTATAGTTGAATTTTGCCGGTGTTAAGTTTTTGCTTATGAAGTATACAGAATAATTAAGCTAATTCGCCTTTTGTCCAAGTGATTCTCCTATAGTAGTGTCAGATGCATCAGTTGATATAGGAAATGGCAATGACCAATTGGGTCCTCGAAGAATGGGTGCAACTGACAATTTTTATTTAATATTTCAAATGCATTTTGAAAATTATTTTTCCATTGGAATTCCACATCTTTTGCAAGTAACTTGGATAAAGGCAAAGCTATTTTACTAAAATTTTCAATAAATCTCCTATAGTAGCCTGCATAACCCAAGAAACTTCTTACTTCTTTTTGTTTTGTGGGTGGCATTAAATTCACAATGACTTGAATTTTTGCTGGGTCCACCTTAATTCCTGAAGAAGAAATATGGTGTCCCAACACTATTCCCTTAGTTAACATCATAGAGAATTTTTCATTACTGACTGATAGATTTGTCTCTATGGATATTTTCAAAACTTTTTCAATATTTTTTAAACAATCATCAAATGTTCTGCCGTACACAGTGAAATCATCCATGTAGACCTCTACACACTCATGGATCAGATGAACAAATATTGCAAGGACTGCTCTTTGAAAATTAGTAGGTGCATTACATAAACCAAAGGGAAAAACATTATATGCATATGTTCCCCATGGGCAAGTAAATGTTTTTTTATCTTGATCTTCCAATGCTATCTTTATCTAATTGTATCCACTAAATCCATTAAGAAAAGAAAATAATTTCTTCCCATATAATGAATCTAGTACTTGACCAATAAATGGTAAAGGGAAATGATATTTTAATGTAGCCTTATTGAGCTCTCTGTAATATACATAAATTCTCCATTTTCCATTTTTCTTAGGTACCACAACTAAGGGTGAAACCCATTGACTATCAGAAATAGGATAGATAAATCTGACTTGTAACATCTTCTACAATTATTCTTTCACTATTTCCTTCATCATATGATTCATCCTTATTTTTGGTTGCCTTAT
Source organism: Pinus albicaulis (assembly GCA_034641835.2). Lineage (NCBI taxonomy): Eukaryota > Viridiplantae > Streptophyta > Pinopsida > Pinales > Pinaceae > Pinus > Pinus albicaulis. The sequence continues at coordinate 34,936 of JAXQQM020065809.1, read as the reverse complement.
AGGTTTTATTTGATCATCAGTGTAAATGTGGTGGATACATGTCTTTGGATGAATCCCCTGCATGTCTGTGTAATCCCAGGAAAAATATTTTTAGTATTTCTGTAACAGTGCTATTACCTCTTATTCTTTTGATGATTGTAAGTTATTATCAATATTCAAATTTATCCCAGGAATGATCTCGATGATTTTACTCTTTGAATTGGTAATTGAGTTAATAGGAAAAATACTTTCAAATGAATTTTGCAGTTATTATATAGTACAATTTTCCTGAAAACACTGATTTAAAAGGTGACTTGCAACTTCATATTGTGTTATTCTATGTTGCTCCGAAATATTTGGTTCTGAGCTGAAAAGATCTAATAAATCCTTATTTTCTTCTTCTTCTCTAAAATTATAGACTTGATTAATACTGAGAATAGTTTTAAGTTCTTGTTGTTCTTCTCCATCAAGCCATGATAATAAAGAAAGAGATTGTGCTAGAGGATACAATATAACATGTTTTATTTCATCTCCTTGTGAAATAATCATACTTCCTGACCTACATCCAATGTAGGCATTTGCAGTGGCTTACCATGGTCTGCACAAAATTAATGGATGTCCTCCTAAATTTGTTTTTGGCTGCAAAATGAGGAAGTCTACATGATACTCCCATGAATCCAGTGAGACAATAATATCTTTCAATATTCCTTCTGGTACAACTTTAGATCTATCTGCAAGTTCTAAAACTATAGTAGTAGGTATAATGTTGTTCAAGCTCAAATGTTTCATAGTCTCTGTAGTCATAACATTTATAGCTTCTCCCAAGTCTATTAAAGTGTTTGGCACTGAAAAATTGTTGATTGAAATGGTAACCATAGGGATCCCTGAATCAACATATTTTTCAATGTTTGCATTTATGGACATGAGACTAGCTAAAATTTCAATGACCTGGATTGTGGGTGGATCTCTTTTTCTTCTGCCAGATTTCTTGATGCATAACTACTTTATTGTTTTTGCATATATTGGAATATCTTTAATTTCCTGCAACAAAGGAATTTTGACATGTTTATTCTTCAATTCATCCAGAATATCAAATTCAGGCAGAGATATTGGGATTTTATGTTGTACTAACCTCTCTGGGTATGGTGGAGTCCGGGTCATAATAGATTTACTCTTTTGAATTTGTTATTCTAGTTGAGATTGTTGACTTTTTTCTCCTTTTTCAGTTTGTTCTTCTATTATTGGAGGAGAATCTGTATGTAACACCTTCCCAGACCTTAAGTGGACATCTTGTATGGGAAGAATGGAATATGTAGGATAGTAAGTTGCCTCTTCCACATTGGATGTTGGTTTATCCGGTTTATTACTTGGCTTAGCTACTAGTTGATCTGACAATTGCGTTGGTCTAGGAGGTGGTTGGTTAGTAGGCAGCCGAAGCTGCTGAGGTTGAGTTAACATTGGTGTATGATTTTGGGGTAGAAATGGCATTGGTTGATGTTGCTGGAATTGTTGGTATTGAGGGTATGGTTGTTGATATTGATATTGTTGAGGGTAAATATGCTGAGGTGGCTGGTTTCCATAAATATATCCCCTCCAACCTTGTATAGGTTTGTTTTTATATTGTTGTGGAGGCCAAGCCTACCATGGTATTGGAGTGTTCCATGAATTCTGAGGATATTGAACTTTATGGGGGTTTTTTTGAGGGAATTTTTGAGGCATCCTTGGTTTCCAAGGTCTCCTTGGTGCCATATAGTAGAGAGAGTCTACCCATTTCACTTCTTCCATTTGCAACTCTTTTAATTTAGGACAATTTTTAGTTGCATGATTTTTTGTGCAAAGTCCACACACTTGTATACCTTGCAAAGGAAATTCCCTAAGTGGATGTTTTTTCCTACACTTTGGACAGAAGATTGCTAAGATTTCATCTTTTTCTTCTTTATTCTTTTTAGATTTTAAGAAATATACTTGTGTTCCCAAAGTTCTTAAGAGATATGTTTTGAAATTTTCTAGTAAACATCCTATTTTTGCTCTTGTTACTGCACTTGCTACAGATTTGGAAGCTCTTGATGTAATATCTCTCTTTCCACTTTTTGCTCTTCCCCTAGAGTATTTCTAACAAATTTCATCAATTTCTTCAAATAGTAGATTGGAGATATCTCCTTTTCCCATCACATTAAGGATATCTAAACATTCATCTTTAATACCTTTAAGAAAGATTGTACAAATGGTATCGGTATTTAGAGAATGTTGTTTGGAGTTTTGAAAATTGTAAAGATTTTTTTTCTAAATATTCCTCCAAAATTTCATCTTGTTGTTGTGTCATTCTAAAAATTTCTTCTTTTGAGTCTCTAAGCCTGCAGTAAGCTTGATACTTTTTAAGAAAAAATTTCTTCATATCATCCCAAGAAGCTATTGTATGTTTTCCTAAAGCCATAATCCATTTTAATGTTGCTGCTTTCAGAGTAACAGGATAGAGTCCAAGCTTGTGTGTATCATCCATATATCCATAAGTTCTACATGATAGGCGGGAAATGTGAATTTGGGTTACACTTTTGTGAGAATCGGGGCAGAATTTGTTAATAGTTCAGCCGAACTTTCTGAGAAATTTCGGCCAAACTCGTGCTTCCGTTTAGATTGACGGCACACTGACGACGTGGGCAAACAGAATTTTTTTCAGAGATGGGAAAACCGGCAACAAAAGTTTGGCCGAACTTTGAGTTCGACGATTTTTTATCATACAAATAGTTCGTAGAACTATTTCTTGATAGAACTATTTCTTATATCTCTCCTTATAAAGTTCATTGTTTCCAAATGCGTTTCTTTGCCCTATTTCTTCGCGCATTTTCTGTGTTTATTCACACATTTTCTTTGTTTTGCTTTGTTTATTTGGCGCTGCTGCTGGTCTGGGGCGGCTTTCGCTCTGTTGGTGATTATCTGCGGTGACGTCAAGAAAACCACCAGGTAGGAATTATTTCTGCTACTGATTCTCCACCTGTGCATGGAAGTTTAGTTCAAGTTGAAATGTAATTCTGGGTTTACTTGGCTCATCTCTGTTTTATGATTACAAACTAAGTAAAATTAAATGTTTTTAGCTATGGAGCATTGTCTTATTGTATAGTTGTTTTGTGTTTTTTGATGAATAAGAATGGGCTTTCAATAATGAAAATAGTCTTTCCCTTGATCTGTGCCACCAGCTGGTCATCAGTAGGTAGCTTGAGATCATCCTTGGTCTGTCTAGATTTTTTCAACAGGCTAACAAAACCATCCCTAGAAATGTCGATTAGCTGATAAACAGTGTGAAAAAAATTCTTGTTGTTCCTGTAAATCCATCAATTTCATCCGCTCTAGTTGATTCTTAGTGTGTTACGACATGCATTAAGACAATTGGAGAGTAACTAAAGTTCCTCTCCCGGTCGAGCTCCTTGGTTATTATTGGGCCTAGGATGTTGCTAGTTGGTCAATAGCCTATATATCCCAGTCACATTGTCAGAGGGTTCCCCCTTGCCATACACAACCAATATGGATTCTCATTAAGTGCCCACCATAAGTTCATTGATAGCCCCGGTCAGCCAATAATCTATCAGGACTAGAAATCGCTGGATCAGCAGCTCCTCCGGAATGACTGGTAATACCACTTAGGGGCGGATAGACCATCCACTCAGTGCCGCTACCCACTTCTACTGAGGCTGGGCTTAATGGGAGCAACAACAAAGGTAAATCTTGCCTCTTCCCCAGATTTTTCTTGGTCATCAATATGACCTATCTCTAATAGAACCAATTTTATTATCTGAACAATCGGGATTCTCCACTTGTCCATGGAAGTTTACCACCCCTTTTAAGCTTATGCCGTTAGTGAGCCTTCTCTTGATTCCTCAACGCTGGAATGTGCAACCTTTAGTATTTTTTGTAATCACTCATGGTGTGGATAGACTGTAGATAAATGGCCATAATTATGCTTTAAATTTCATTACCTTTTGCTGTAAGGTGTATGTTGAATTTTTGGTAGTATGATATGCATTCGGTTGCTGCAGTTGTTACTGTTCCTGTGGATCCATCAATTTCATCTGCTCTAGCTGATTCTCCACTTGTGCATGGAATTTTACCACCACTGTTAAGCTTATGCCGTTACTGAGCTTTCTCTCGATTCCTCAACGCTGGAATATGAAACCTTTACTATTTTTTGTAATCGATCATGGTGTGGATAGACTGTAGCTAAACGACCATAATTAGGCATATGAGGGTGAAGGGAACTTTGTGCCTTATGACTTGCTTTCTCGAGTGCTTGCCTACACGAGGAAGGCTAGGGGAATAGGACTAGCTTTTATACAATTATGGATATGGGAGATGTAGAGCATGAATAACCAAACTAAGGTGGCAGGACCCATTATAACCCCAACAATAAGCGATAACTTGATAGGCCTCGTGAGCACTACACGCCACCCTTTCTCTCACGAATTTACGTTGGATGCCTAAGTCAGTCCCACATATTTGAGGGCACTGTTGAAAAAATAACCTTATTGAAATGAAAAAAACTCGTTGAAACATAAAATTTCCACTTTGTGACCTCTCTTGAATCACAAGTTCCAAGGAACAGCTGCTTCTCGGTCTCCTCTTCCAGTTCTCCACCACTTGGTGGCTTCCACCTTGCTAGCAGAAGCCTTACTGGACTGTTGTGCACTCTTTTTATGCTTTAAATTTCATTACCTTTTACTGTAAGGTGTATGTTGAATTTCTGGTAGTATGATATGCATTTGGTTGATGTAGTTGTTACTGTTCCTGTGGATCCATCAATTTCATCCGCTCTAGCTTATTCTCGCCTTGTGCATGGAAGTTTACCACCACTGTTAAGCTTATGTCGTTACTAAGCCTTCTCTCGATTCCTCAACGCTGGAATGATTGAACTAGAATGATCTACTGCTGTAATGTGACTACATATTGTCTTTTATACTATTGTAATGTATTTCTGTATGAAAGGGCGAGAATCTGAGACTGATCTTTTATAATGTGGTCCTACATATTGTCTTTTATACTGTTGTAATGTATTTCTGTAATGTGACTACATATTGTCTTTTATATGTGACTACATATTGTCTTTTATATTGCTGTAATGTATTTCTGTATGAGACATAATCTGATCTTTTATACTTGATAACCTGTTATGGGTATATCAAGAGGATTTTGTATATGAACTGTTATCAATATATGAAACAAGGTTTTTTCTCCTTTGAAAAAAGAGTTGAAATCATTCTAAATTCACATATGTTCAGTGGTGTCATTGTTTCATTTCCGATATTATGTTGCTTACCTTGATGAACAGGTGGAACTCTCCTGGGAGGCCTCTCTGTTTTTTTACTCTTTGCTCATACTGTCAAAGGTTGTTATATGTTATATGGGATAGACTGTATAGTTATTAGACTACATATCTTCATATAGAACTTGCAAATAGCATGATGGAAATGTGAACTTTCAAATAGTATGATGGAAATGTGGATCTCATGACTCTTCATGATTAATGCTTCTAGAAACCAAACATAATAATGTATTAGGACATGCTCCTTTAACTTGCAAATAGTATTGTCGAAATGTGGATCTCATGACTCTTCATGATTAATGCTTCTAGAAACCAAACATAATTTAATGTATTAGGACATGCTCCTTTAGGCTTGGTGGAATTACCTTTGCTTTTTATTTATCTCTTACACACACACACATATATATATGAAGAGATGATCCCATTTTATTTTTTATTCATAGATCAAATGTAATTTAAATACAAGATTTATCATAATGTACAATGATTCATTCCATATTATTCATAAATTTTTTCATTAAAAAATGAACCCTTTAAATGATGAACCTAGTTAATGCTTCTTCTTCATGAAAAAGACTACTTGATCTTTCAATTTGAATTTGATGATGGTCCTTTGTTATCTTTCTTGACTACTTCAAATTATTGACAAAATAATATGCTTCTTGTTACTCTTTTTATTCCTTCCTTATATTGTATTCTCCCCCTTAGATATTGTGTACTCTTCCACATAGATATTGCACTCAATTTTGATGGTCCTTTGTTATCTTTCTTGACTACTTCAAATTATCAAATTATTGACACAATCATATAGATATTGCACTCAATTTTGATGGTCCTTTGTTATCTTTCTTGACTACTTCAAATTATTGACACTCTATCATATAGATATTGCACTCAATTTTGATGGTCCTTTGTTATCTTTCTTGATTACTTCAAATTATTGACACAATCATATGCTTTTTGTTACTCTTTTTATTCCTTCCTTGTATCTATTCTCCCCCTTATATATTATGTACTCTCCTACATAGATATTGCACTCAATTTCATAGGCTCTTCTTTTGAAGTTAAATATATTGTATTCTCCCGCTTAGATGTTGTGTACTCTCCCACATAGATATTGCACTCAATTTCATAGGCTCTTCTTTTGAAGTCAAATAAGTGACAATAATTTACAAGAACTATCCCTAATTTGTTTCTCACATGTTCAAATGGTTCTTTAACAAGATAATTTATAAGAACTATTCCTAATTTGTTTCTCACATATATATTCAAATGCTTCTCTAACAAGATGCTTTGTGGGTATGTATTCCATATTCACTATTTTCTCAAAGACTTGTTGTGTGAGGAAGTGGTACTTTATGATGATATGTAAATAGTGATTGAAGGAAGTAGAATATTTTATTTTTGAAATTATTATTACACTTCTATTGAAACACTTAATAGATATATAGATTTACCTTAATATCTGGTAGAGCCCATTTCATCCAAAACACTCAAAGAAATTTACCTTACCTTAATATCTTGTAGAGCCCATTTCATCCAAAACACTCAAAAATAAATTTACCTTACCTTAATATCTTGTAGAGCCCATTTCATCCAAAACACTCAAAAAGAAATTTACCTTAATATCTTGTAGAGCCCATTTCATCCAAAACACTCAAAAAGAAGTAACTACTATGTACATTCCACTTCTACTCACTCAAAAAGAAATTTACCTTAATATCTTGTAGAGCCCATTTCATCCAAAACACTCAAAAAGAAGTAACTACTATGTATTCCACTTCTACTCTAGATAGAGAAAGTAACGACTCTTTCTTGCTTAACCATTAAACCAAAGACTCTTCTAAGTAGAATTGTACATTGTCCACTTGTACTTTTCACAAGCCTAGTTGAATCTCTATATCTTGTCAATGTAAATTTCTCACAAGTAAATTTGTCAATGTAAATTTCTTAACTTCTACAAGTTTTATAGGCAGAGTCTGTAAAGGGCCAGGTAGCCTCTGGATCTCATCTTTTATGGAAGGTGACATATCTAGTAAATGCCCCTACAGTCAATCTCTGGAATAGATCTAAATAGAAGTTCTTCATTTTAATATCCATAAAACACAACCACTTTAAGGTAAACTATTTACATGCACGTCATTTCTCCCACAAACTAAAGGCTTCCTCCCATTAATTTTAGATGTGAATTCTACCATAAAATTTTTAAGTCAAACTTTAAGATAAACCATGCACATGTCATTTGCAATAAATGTCAATTTAATATCTAAATTCACATATTTTTAGTGGTGTCATTGTTTCACTTCCGATATTATGTTGCTTACCTTGATGAACAGGTGGAACTCTGCTGGGAGGCCTCTCTATTTTTTGACTCTTTGCTCATACTGTCAAAGGTCGTTATATGTTATATGGGCTATACTGTATTTTATATGGGCTATACCGTATAATTATTAGACTACATATCTTCATATAGAACTTGCAAATAGTATGATGGAAACCAAACATAATAATGTATTAGGACATCACAACTTGCTAATTAGTTATTAGACTACATATCTTCATATAGAACTTGCAAATAGCATGATGGAAATGTGAACTAATTAGTTATTAGACTACATATCTTCATATAGAACTTGCAAATAGCATGATGGAAATGTGAAATTGCAAATAGTATGATGGAAATGTGGATCTCAAAGAAAAGTCATGATTAATGCTTCTAGAAACCAAACATAATAATGTATTAGGACATGCTCCTTTAACTTGAAAATAGTACATGGTCGAAATGTGGATCTCATGACTCTTCATGATTAATGCTTCTAGAAAACAAACATAATTTAATGTATTAGGACATGCTCCTTTAGGCTTGGTGGAATTACCTTTTCTTTCATGATTAATGCTTCTAGAAACCAAACATAATTTAATGTATTAGGACATAATTTAATGTATTAGGACATGCTCCTTTAGGCTTGGTGGAATTACCTTTTCTTTTTATTTCTCTCTTACACACACACATATATATATGAAGAGATGATCCCATTTTATTTTTTATTCATAGATCAAATGTCATTTAAATACAAGATTTATCATAATGTACAATGATTCATTCCATATTATTCATAAATTTTTCATTAAAAAATGAACCCTTTAAATGATGAACCTAGTTAATGCTTATTCTTCATGAAGAAGACTACTTGATCTTTCAATTTGAATTTGATGATGGTCCTTTGTTATCTTTCTTGACTACTTCAAATTATTGACACAATCATATGCTTCTTGTTATTATTTTTATTCCTTCCTTATATTGTATTCTTCCCCTTAGATATTGTGTACTCTCCCACATAGATATTGCACTCAATTTTGATGGTCCTTTGTTATCTTTCTTGACTACTTCAAATTATCAAATTATTGACACAATCATATAGATATTGCACTCAATTTTGATGGTCCTTTTTTATCTTTCTTTACTTCAAATTATTGACACTTGATCATATAGATATCATATAGATATTGCACTCAATTTTGATGGTCCTTTGTTATCTTTCTTGACTACTTCAAATTATTGACACTTGATCATATAGATATTGCACTCAATTTTGATGGTCCTTTGTTATATTTCTTGACTACTTCAAATTATTGACACAATCATATGATTTTTGTTACTCTTTCTATTCCTTCCTTATATATATTCTCCCCCTTAGATATTGTGTACTCTCCCACATAGATATTGCACTCAATTTCATAGGCTCTTCTTTTGAAGTCAAATATATTGTATTCTCCCCCTTAGATATTGTGTACTCTCCCACATAGATATTGCACTCAATTTTGATGGTCCTTTGTTATCTTTCTTTACTTCAAATTATTGACACTTGATTGAATATAGATATCATATAGATATTGCACTCAATTTTGATGGTCCTTTGTTATCTTTCTTGACTACTTCAAATTATTGACACAATCATATGCTTTTTGTTACTCTTTCTATTCCTTCCTTATATCTATTCTCCCCCTTAGATATTGTGTACTCTCCCACATAGATATTGCACTCAATTTTGATGGTCCTTTGTTATCTTTCTTGACTACTTCAAATTATCAAATTATTGACACAATCATATAGATATTGCACACAATTTTGATGGTCCTTTTTTATCTTTATTTGCTTAAAATTATTGACACTTGATCATATAGATATCATATCTAGATATTGCACTAAATTTTGATGGTCCTTTGTTATCTTTCTTAACTACTTCAAATTATTGACACTTGATCATATAGATATTGCACTCAATTTTGATGGTCCTTTGTTATCGTTGTTGACTACTTCAGATTATTGACACAATCATATGCTTTTTTTTACTCTTTCTATTCCTTCCCACACAGATATTGCACTCAATTTCATAGGCTCTTCTTTTGAAGTCAAATATATTGTATTCTCCCCCTTAGATATTGTGTACTCTACCACATAGATATTGCGCTCAATTTCATAGGCTCTTTTTTTGAAGTCAAATAAGTGGCAATAATTTACAAGAACTATCCCTAATTTGTTTCTCACATGTTCAAATGGTTCTCTAACAAGATAATTTACAAGAACTATTCCTAATTTGTTTCTCACATATTCAAATGCTTCTCTAACAAGAGGCTTTGTGGGTATGTATTCCATCTTCACTATTTTCTCAAAAACTTGTTGTGTGAGGAAGTGGTACTTTATGATGATATGTAAATAGTGATTGAAGGAAGTAGAATATTTTATTTTTGAAATTATTATTACACTTCTATTGAAACAATTAATAGATATATAGATTTACCTTAATATCTTGTAGAGCCCATTCCAGTGATGTCCTCAGGAGGTAACGTTGCCATCAATGCCTCCAACGTGCCTTAAACGGTCCTCTATGGCCCTCTCAGGAAAAAACCTATTGATTCCACCCCTCAAGTTAGGTCATCTATCCAGTAGGATATGCCCCTCAAGAGGTCACCATCATTTTAACAGTCGGCGATGCCCTCAAGTTAGGTCACTGGTCTCAATGGCCCAACCCTCAGGAGGTAAGTGGACTCCGTGTAGCACACCCCCGCGGAGAAGAGGGGCCATTAGCATATCATTGAAGGCCTTATTGCCTCCTTATAGCTACACTTAGAGATCCTATGGTCCACCAAACCATTAGGATAATAAGCCTCTATGCCCCCTTAAGGGGGTCTATAAGGTCCTTCAGCATGTCATGGAAGGCCCTCCCATTACTGATGGGAGCCTATGCCCTCATAGGGCCATTCAAGGTCCTTGCAGTTGATTAATGTGATGATATGATCTGATTATTATCAGTCACATCAGGCCATATCACCGATATGATGGGACCCCATGCCCTTATAGGGCCATTACTGATGGGACTCCATGCCCTCATAGGGCCATATAACCATATGTATGGGACCCTATGCCCTTATAGGGCCATTAAGGATCAACCATAGGAAGGAATTGGTGGAACCCGTCCTAAAGGATCTACAACCAACGGTTGAAAATCATTAAACCAAAGGTTTAAGGATGAAGGACAACCAAAGGTTGAAGGATCAACCATAGGAAGGAATGGGTGGAACCCGTCCTAAAGGATCTACAACCTTCGGTTGAAGATCATTAAACCAAAGGTTTAAGGATGAAGGACAACCAGAGGTTGAAGGATCTACAACCAACGGTTGAAGATCATTAAACCAAAGGTTTAAGGATGAAGGACAACCAAAGGTTTAAGGATCAACCATAGGAAGGAATGGGTGGAACTCGTCCTAAAGGATCTACAACCAACGATTGAAGATCATTAAATCAAAGGTTTAAGGAAGGTTGGGCTTACCCAATGAGTAAGGTCAAGGACCTTTGTATTAAACCAAAGGTTTAAGGATCAACAACCAAAAGTTGAAGGATGAAGGTCCTTGACCTTCAAAGTACAACCAAAGGTTGAAAGGTTTAAGGAGAAGCAACCAAAGGTTGAAAGTACAACCAACCAAGGTTGAACCCATAACAACAACCAAAGGTTGAAGGATCTACAACCAACGGTTGAAGGATCTACAACCTTTAGTTGAAGATCATTAAACCAAAGGTTTAAGGATGAAGGACAACCAAAGGTTGAAGGATCTACAACCAACGGTTGAATATCATTAAACCAAAGGTTTAAGGAAAGATCAACCAAAGGTTGAAGGATCTACAACCTCCAGTTGAAGGATGAAGGTCAAGGACCTTCAAAGTACAAACAAAGGTTGAAGATCATTAAACCAAAGGTTTAATAATACAACCTTGAGTGATTCCACAGGTCCTCTACACCCTTCACATGGTAAAATTGGGATAGGTAGTGTTAACTTCTACAAGCTCTATGGGCAGAGTCTGTAAAGGGCCAGGTAGCCTCTGAATCTCATCTTTTATGAAAGGTGACATATCTAGTAAATGCCCCTACAGTCAATCTCTGGAATGGATCTAAATAGAAGTTCTTAATTTTTATATCCATAAAACACAACCACTTTAAGGTAAACTGTGTACATGTGTCATTTCTCCCACAAACTAAAGGCTTCCTTCGATTAATTTTAGATGTGAACTCTACCATAAACTTTTTAAGTCAAACTTTAAGATAAACAATGCACATGTCATTTACCTCATGATCTTGTGTCATTTCTCTCATGCATTTGCAATAAATGTCGATTTAATATATATATTTTTATTGAATTTGTTTTTTTTCAGGGATAAGAAAACCATTAAATATGGTTGAAAAATGGAAATTATGCATAGAATTTTCTTGCTATCCCAATCTAGGGAAAGCAGTGATTACATATGTGCTTTCCAATATTGTGACTAGCAAAGTCATCCAAAGGAAAATGAATATACCGGGAAGAACAACAAACAACGAGGCATATTATATTGGATTGATAGAAGGCTTGGGAACAACGATGAAGTATGGATCAAATGGAATTGTAGTTTTCACCAATTCTGAACTTGTGTGCAACGAGATGAATGGCGTGTGCCAAGTTAAGAAGGAGAGGCTAAAACAATTGCATGGAATAGCAAAAAATATTGTTAGCCAATTTCAATTTTTTAGTATAAGGCATTATACAAATGTGAATAAGATGTCTGCTGATATATTGCGTGGGGCAATGCCAATTCATGATTCATCTATCAAAGATGAATTAGAATTATACAGAGAAATGCCAATGCAAGATTCATCTCTCAAAGATGAATTGGTTTTGAGATGCTCTTCTTCAAAAATTCAAGATTCATCTCTCAAAGATGAATTAGTGTTGAGACTCTCCCCTTCAAAATTTATTGATGGAAATTGTAACATATCTTGGATATGTTTGTGTTGTGTACTTATAAATGCGTCTTTTTTAATGACCATTTGTTTTTTTTCAATTATATACCAAGTGTGCTCCCACCACACCATGTAAAGCACAACTTGGTGAACTTCACATTTGCAACAAGTGAAATTCACGTTTTTATAAAATTAAAATGTGGGGACTTCAAGAAATTTTTGTTTAAATGGAGTTCCACGCTTCTTTTTTAATGACCATGTGTTTTTTTCAATTTTATACCAAGTGTGCTCCCACCATGTAAAGCGCAATTTGGTGAACTTATCATTTTTATAATTTATTTTTTGCTTAAATTGAGTTTCACACATCAATTATTGCTTTGAAAGTTGTGTTCTACATAATTTGTGTACACTAAATTACAAATTGATTTTCTGAAATCTATTTTGTGTAAATGTCCACCAATAGATATATATATCATGGAGGATGAACAACGAAGATCAACCGAATCCCATATGGGGGTTCAGGGATCGGGGGATGTTCACGGTATTTAAATATAATCTTAAATATCCATACATGTGTGTACATATGGAATTGATTTTTTATTAACTTTGTGAGTTAAATTAGTTGTTAATAAGTTTCATTTTTTAATTTTTAGGAGCTAAGAAGAGAAGGGTCTCTACTCCATCCATGGAGCGTGCCCATGGTTCACCCAGTCGTGGTATGGTTCACACAATTTAATCAATGAATATGTACATGTATTTATATGTACACATGAATGTATTTTTCAATTGATTATAAATTCGTATTTTTTTATGAAGCTTCTCTCTCATCTCGAGAGGTTGGTGGTGGTTCAAATCCCCTTAGAGGGCCATCAATGAGTGGTAGAAGGTTGCATGAAGGGGGTGATATTTATTCCCCCGAAGGCCAATCAACGGCTGGTGGTGCTGGTTCTCAGCAGGGTCGTTCTGGGTCTCAACAGTTTCATGGTGGAGAAGATGCTAACCAACCACGTCAAGGTTGCCATCAATTTCAATATTTTTTTCATTGAATTTGTACAAATTTTTTTACATGTGTTTTTTCTAATATACGAAATTTTATATATATATTGATGCAGAGGCCGAAAATGTTCCAAATATTGTTCAAAATAGACGCAAGGCAGAATGCTACATTCAAGAAGAAGGTTGTCTACCCACCACAACTTATTCGGCCGACATTTCTGATATACCATCGGAAACAAACATATCGCAATGCACCTTACAAAGGTGTGAAAAACTTCATGCAAAATTACGGAGAGATCTCGTGGCTTTGACTCTACCTGCTGAGAGTCGAAAAAGCCGCGAAATAGTTACACATTCATTGGGCAAACTTGTAAATGTGTACAAAACTCTTGGGCCAACGACTGATACATTTGTAGAAGTGATGAGAAAGAGAAAGGAAACAGTAATGGGTCCAGATAAATGGGAGGATGTAAAACAAAGAGTTACAAAAGATATGGCGAAGTCAATGTTTAATTTTAAGGAAGGGCCAAAAAGAAAAATGCTGAAGGTGCAATATTTCAAGCACCCAAATATAGCTCACTATTTGTATGATAGGCACCTTGCGGCCTATGGAAGGCTCCCATGGAACGACGTGATTCCTGTTTATTTTTCACAATTGTTTTACGCATAATTTTTTTTGGATATGAAACCCAACTACAATGACCTTCCGTCATAATTTTTTGGTCCGAGGAAAGGTCGATTGTATGACTGTAAGGGCGCTAAGCGACATGTGGAGTTGCCTCGCCCTGAGCCACCATTGGTGAGTCGACCTTTTCGGGTCGAAACTCTGTGGTCAGAGATGGATGCGACTTCTCAAATAAGTCGAGAAGCAAGGGATGTCATGATCGAAAATTTTTACAGTGGATTGGGTGGAGTCAATGTTTGTCTAAAACAACAAAGAGCACGTGAAAATGTGTATTGTACAGATGAAGAGATTGACAACATGAATATTGAAGATCTCCGAATATATGCAAAAAATTGTCGCAATGGTTTTCAAGACCTAATTCTTCATGAGGAAGAGGGCACGGGAACGGTATGTGTTAATGACCTTAGGGTTTGAAATTATTTTAACATACATATACATGTGTACAATTTTTAATAAATACATGTGTATGTACATGTATACATTTATTTGTATGTACATTAATCTAACAAAAATGTATCATTATATGTTAAAACACCATTTGCAGTTGTCACGCATGATGAATGACAAAAATGTTAATATCACGTTCAGGACCTCTGGTTCAAACAATGCAGATGGGTCTCACCATCAAGATATGTTGGAAAATGTTAGTGTTTTTTAAGTGATATTTTAAAATAAATAATTGTGCACACATGTACATATATGTATATATAATGATAAAATGTTTTAATAGATTCCGATTCCGTCCGAGGTTTTTGGGATGACGGTACCTTCTTCTTCCTTGGAAGATGTACCTTCTACTTCCTTAGGAGATGAGCCACAAGTATGGACAATTTTTCACTTTTAAAATTTATGTTTAAAAGTTATATATATATATATATATTCCACCTCAAAAATTTCCATTAAAAATTGAGAGATATATATATATATATATATATATATATATTGAGTTATTTTAAATTTTTTGAATTTGGGTTCCTATATAAGATTTCTTTAATCCACGGACTCTAGCGATGGAGATAGGAGCATCCACACCATTTCAACCATTTGAACAAGTTGTCTAACTTTTTTTTTAATATTATTGAAAATAAGTTTATATATGTACACGTGCATTTTCATTTGAAATTTTAATATATATATATATATATATATATATATATATATAGATATATAACTGTACATGTATATTGTACAGTTTACCATTGCAAATGTTCTTATGGGGGCGGAACTTGTTGATCAAATGGAGAGGGAACCTCATGAGGTATTGCATGATTTTTTTGTTATATTTTGTTTTTTACATGAAGTTCTATATATATTCTCACTCATTTTTAAAACATCAAATTTTAATGTTCAAGTACATGTGCATTGTGTATGTAGGTTTCCCATGCTTCACATGATAGTGCACGGATTGAGACCCTGATAGGAAAGATGCTAGATCCATCTCTATTTGATGGACATGATTTGTAGATTTGATTTCAAGATTTAGATAGTCTTAAATTTTCTTTTTATATATTATCTAGATGCACTGTCATATATATATATAATTTGATACAGTTTGATACTTGTGAGATCTACAATTTTTGGACATATTTTATTACAATGTTAATATAATTTGTTTTGTTCCAAAAAGTTAATTTTTGGATGGTTTTAGTACTTTTGGCATGTGAATGTGAAGTAATGTTGTTATATAATTTGTTTGGTTTTTAAAACTTTTAAGTTTTGGATAATTGAACTACTAGTAATGTTGTCATCTATAAATTAATGTTTTGCTTCTGAACTACATTTGGCATGTTATGTAATGATGTGTTATAATTTGTTTTTTTTTTTTAAATTTAAGTTTTGGATGCTTGAAGTACATTTGGCATGTGAAGTAATGTTGTGATCTATAATTTTTTGTTAAATTAAAAGTTAAGTTTTGGATGGTTTCAATCTACATTTGGCATGTGATATAATGTTAAATTTTTTTATTGGATAGTTGAACTATAATTGGCATGGCATGTGAAGTAATGTTATGTATGATATAATCAAAAAGTTTTTAAAACTCAAGTTTTGGATGGTTTCAATCTACATTTCGCATGTGATATTTAATGTTTTAAATGTTTAATGTTTTAATGTTGCACGATATATAATCAAAAGTTTTTAAAACTTAAGTTTTGGATGGTTTCAATCTACATTTGGCACATGTGGTATAATTTTAAATGTTTCTATTGGATAGTTGAACTATAATTGGCATGGCATGTGAAGTAATGTTGCACGATATATAATCAAAAAGTTTTTAAAACTTAAGTTTTGGATGGTTTCAATCTACATTTGGCACATGTGATATAATATTAAATGTTTTTATTGGATAGTTGAACTACAATTGGATGGCATGTCAAGTAATGTTGTGATATAATCAAAAAGTTTTTAAAACCCAAGTTTTGGATGGCTGAAGTACATTAATCATGTGAATTAATGTTGTGATATAATCAAAAAGTTTTTAAAACTAAGTTTTGGATACCATTTTAATCTACATTTAATGTAAATCCCTTTAATTTTGATTTAATGTTAAATGTTTTAAATGTAAATCCCTTTAATTTTGATTTAATGTTAAATGTTTTAAATCTTTTGATATAATGTTAAATGTTTTGATCTAAGTTTTTGATGGTTTCAATCTACATTTTGCCTATGGAAGACCCCATGCGTAGACAACGGATGCATTGCAGAAGGGGAGGTGGGGGTAGGGATGGAGGGGGCAGGAGTGCTAGCTCTCGCCCTCCTCTTTCCATTCATGACACAAGTAGCCACCCTCCTCCAGCAAGAAATGAAGCACAATTTCACTTCACCAGCGCTATGGTCAGACTGCGAATTACGACGACCATTTCCATCTCCTTTCAGGAGGAGACGCAAGATGAAGGTGCTTCTAGTTCCAAGAAGCGGTGGAGAAAGTCCACCATCCCAACCCATCAGCCCCAGGACACTAGGAAGTCGGCAGCTCTTCCAGTCAAATTTGGCTTGATGAGCTCCAGCAGCGATGGCGCAAGCAATGACAATTCCTCCCAGAACTCCAAGGGAGTATATGATGATCCGGAGGAATATGGTTATCCAATTGTGGAGGAGAATCCTCCTACACACATCGATAGCTAGCCTGATGTCAGGTCCTCTTTAGATTTTTCCCGGTTATGGGCAGCCCCTTTTCTGTTTTTTTTATTCAGACCCCCTCTGGTGTTGGCTAGTTAGGCAACCCAGGAGAGTGGTCTCACTATGTACATTATGTTCATTACAGTTATATATATGTAAATCCTTTAATTTTGATTTAATGTTAAATGTTAAATGTTTTGATATAATGTTAAATGTTTTGATCTAAGTTTTGGATGGTTTCAATCTACATTTGGCCTAGATGGAAGACTCCCATGTGAAGTATTGTTTTGATTGAATCAAAAAGAGTAAAGAAGTAGTTGTATATATGTAAATCCATTTAATTTTGATTTAATGTTATTTAAATGTTAAATGTTTTGATCTAAGTTTTGGATGGTTTCAATCTACATTTGGCCTAGATGGAAGATACTCCTATTTGAAGTATTGTTTTGATATATTCAAAAAGATTAAAGTAGTTATATGTAAATCCCTTTAATTTTGATTTAATGTTAAATGTTAAATGTTTCAAGATATAACATGTTAAATGTTTTGATTTAAGTTTTGGATGGTTTCAATCTACATTTGGCCTAGATAGAAGACTCCCATGTGAAGTATTGTTTTGATTTAATCAAAAAGGGTAAAGAAGTAGTTATATGTAAATCCCTTTAATTTTGATTTAATGTTAAATGTTAAATGTTTTGATATAATGTTAAATGTTTTGATCTAAGTTTTGGATGGTTTCAATCTACATTTGGCTTAGATAGAAGACTCCTATGTGACTTGTATTGTTTTTATTTAATCAAAAAGTTTTTAAAACTCAAGTTTTGGATGGTTGAAGTACATTTGGAATCTTAAGATTGCTTTTGATCTCTACATAGTCTTGTTTGAATGAAAAAATTTCCAATAGGAAGAACATAGCTTTTCAATGCAACTAACCATGTATCAATTGAGCTCTAATTGAAAAAAGAGTTTAAAGAAGTAGATATATGTACAAATTATCCCTTTAGTTTTGATTGGAAATATAAGTCTAGTACATATATATGTTTGTTGAATTTGGGTCAATGTCATTAATGCACTCAAATAGGTAGCCTTGTTGATTTATAATTTGGTAAATTGATGACATTCAGTTAATTGCATTCTAGAACATAGAACATATATCTGACCATTGGACAGACAAATTTTGTACTAGATTTTCAATCAGGAATAGAGATGTGGGTCAAATCCCACCAAAAGTCGGAGAAGTGCTCCGAGTCTCTTATCTGAAAGGAATCTTCGTACAAAACTATACTGTGGATGATTTATTTACATTGCACGGATACTTTTTACCAGAAAAGCTCACAAGAAAAATTGGGTATATTCAGTTCATGTATATATCCAATATGATTTTTCATCAATGCACATAGTAAAACTACTTGAACAATTAATTTCATTCTATAACATATATATCCAATATGTAAGTAACATTTTTCATCAATGCACATTGAACATATCCGACCATTGGACAAACAAATTTTGTACTAGATTTTCAATCAAGAATAGAGATGTGGGTCAAATCCCACCAAAAGTCGGAGAAGTGCTCCGAGTCTCTTGTCTGAAAGGAATCTTCGTATAAAACTATACTGCGGATGATTTATTTACATTGTGGATACTTTTTACCCGAAAATCCAACTAGTTTTTAATCAATGCACATAGAAAAACTAGTTCCAATTAATTGCATTCTAGAACATATATATTGAGTATGTAAACAATTTTTCATCAATACACATAGTAAAACTACTTGAACAATTAATTTCATTCTATAACACACACACACACATATATATATATATATATATATATATATATATATATATATATATCCAATACATGTAACATTTTTCATCAATGCACATGTATAGAAAAGCTACTTTCAGTTGATACTAGAGCACGTGCATGTACCAAAACAATTTGTACATGTGCAAACACTTGTACAAATAACATAAGTAGCTCAATTTTTAGTTGAGTACTGGAAGTTATAAAACATATTTAATCCAAAGAGAATAAATTGTTGGACAATTCAATCAAAAAAATTCTAATGGAATTCCATCTTCAATAATCCGTTCATGATCGGATTTTGACATTTTCCATCTCTTAATTTTTGATTTTTTCTTTGATTGAACTTCTATCAACTTTATGCGTGCTACACACACCAAGTGACTATATTGACAACTTATGGAATCAGGTTCATAGTCTTCGAAGTAAACAAAGTCTCCACTTTGACGAGTTTGTTTGAAAAAATAACCTTTCAGTATAATAGACCCTTTGTCATACTGAAATCCGTGATCATTATAGTCTTGTAATAATTTCATTTTTCGTTCAGTGCAACGCATCAAATAATACTTCACATTTTCATCATTGTCAATAGGTGCAATTACAGCAAAAACATCTCCTGCACAATAAAATAAAAATTTAACATTTAATTATGCATATTTAAATTTATTTCTAGATATTTAAATCATTAGAAAGTAATTCAAATGTTACCTTCTCTAACAAGATCAGAAACTCGATCACCATCGGATGATATTGTAGTTTCCTCTGATTGCATTTCTTCAAACATTTCAATAGACATTTTTCCCTTTGTATTTAGCTCTGTATGTTTCCAATCGTTCACGTACATTTTGTTTTCACAAACGTCATTGGATTTTGTGTTGTCTATGCAAACATCACAAAAACAAGAATATTTATTCCTCCAATGCAAACACATTTGGATGAATTTATTTAATTGGATTACATTTCGATCCACTTTTATTGTTTCTTGCCACAAGAATTGATCTATCTCGTCTTCCAATCAATATGCGGAAGAAAAACATTCATATGGAAAAATTAAAGAAAATTTGTAAATACTGATATCAAAATACAATCCAAAGATATTAATTGCATGATAAATGTCAAATCTTTTAAAATTAGATTTCGATAAAATTAAATTAGTGTACCACTACTTCCCTTGTTGGGTTAGTCTCATAGCTGAAGCGGCGGAAATTACTGCTGAACAATTCGCATAGCATTCTGGTAGAAACGCAGAGGGGTTTCATTTGATATCTTCGAAGTACTCGTTTTATGCATGCTCCTGCACCGTCATGTTCTCCTTTTCCATGGCCAGTCTCAAAGAAATTCCAACAATGTTTAATGTGGGTTTTCTTATGAAGACAACACAACCAAAAGAATGATCGTGCAGATTTGAATTGACCTGCGCATCCGTCTGACCATATCCAATGTTCATTGAATGTTATTCCATGATTTTTCAAGGAATCATAATTTTTTCCAAAACAATGTTGTACAAAACATGTATCATGTGTACGATCGTCACTGATATAAAAGTGATATTCTTTAATGATATGTCGATTTTCACTCGTGCTTTCTATATGATCGACATTTTGTTCAGCATGTCTATATAGAATATGGACGAGCATGGAGACTTGGTCAGAGTGATAGTATTCACTTTGAATTTCTTTTTGTGGAACAAATGTGTAGTTTTCTGCAAAATCAATCACTGACAAAATGGTTCCTGGTGGAAAAAATTCACGAGATTTTTTGAATTGCAAGTCTTGCCATCGAGCTCTATGGGAATGCATGGTGTATTTGTAAATTTATGCTTCAAACTTTCTCAAAAAGTCTATTAGAAAAATTTCGTCTTCTCGTAATTCGATTCTTTTAACACTATCTGCACTTTGAATCGATGTACTGGTATATTCGTATCTCTTCCATTTCACTTTCATGTTGGACAATGATTGATCATTTATATCGATACGATATTTGTTTTGAAATTTTATGAATTCTGATCATCTGTTTTTACCAACTCATTTCTTTTTGTAAATGGGATCTAATAAGTGGGTAATATTAAGATGCTCCCAATATGGGAGGTTATAAAAGATAGATTTCCTTTTCATCCCAAATTTCTCAACACAAGTGTCGAAGAATTCTGGATCATCGAACATAGACTCCCCATTTGAATCGACCATTTCTATGAATTCCTTCTCCTTCTCTCTCTCACATTCTCTAAGCCATTCATCTGGTGTCATTATTAGAGGCCTTTGGGTTCTCTCTCATTTACCATTGAAATCTGATGCTTCTCTTTTGTAAGGGTGTTCTTCTGGGAGGAATACCCTGGAGAAGTCATACAATGGCTTTCGTAGGTTGTTGGACCATCTAGCTTTCAGAGAATGTCAACAACATTTACATCCAAAATACCCTTTTGTTACAAGACCTGCAAAATTATTGTATACAATATGCATGGGATGTTAAATAATATCATGAAGCTCAGAAAAATTACAACGAATTAAATAACCTATATGCGAAAGAATATTGTTACGTATATAAAAAAATCAATAAACATGTAATTTACCAGAGCAAACTCCTAAGCCCGGATAATCCTGTGTCATGTAAGCACATATGCCATACAACGTAAAACTCCTCTCTACTGCGATGGGTCTTGATACATCATATACATTTATCCCATCCCATAATTCCTTTAATTCATCTACCAGTGGTTGTAAGTAGACATCCATATTCTTCACTTGTCTTCTACCAAGGACTATGAGAGCCAACATAAGATGTTAATTCTTCACAAAAAACCATGGGGGGGTATTGTTATTGATCACTACTACAAGACAAACATAATAGTAGGTGTTCTAGAGGGACTATGGGTTGATGCCATCCATGGCTATGCTGAGTCGTAGACTTCGCACTTCATCCTTGAATTTTTCAGGCCATGTATCCTCTATATGCTTCATGGCAATTGAATCTATTGGGATTCACATAACGCCCAGCTCACTTCTATGTGAGGCATGCCATCCCTGCAACATAGTTAATTCTTTGCAACGAAAGAGCCTTTGAATCCTTAGGATTATAGGCATGTGCCTCAATATCCAAAAAGGAGGACCACATGATTTACCCTTCTTTTATTTATTTATTATACCTGTCATTCCCACATTTCAGACATATCTCTTTATCTGCATATTCTTCTCTATATAGAATACAATCATTTGGACATGCATGATATAATATGTACTCAACACCCAACATTTTCAACAATTTCTTTGCCTCTTCGGAGCTACCAAGCAAGACATTATCATTCAAAAGAACCTTATCTTTGAATAACATGTAGTTGGTCATGGAAAAAATTAAATGTACATTAGTGTCGATATAATTATTAAAGTTCATAAAATTGACCATTTGTAATGTTCATTGTGTGATTATATTTCTCAAAATATAAAGGAGGACTTGATGGTGAGTTACCTCAAAATTTCCGAGAAACATGCATTCAACAAGCCAAAATTTGCTTTCAAGTTGTACAGTAACATCATTGTCCCCAACTGGGTAGACTTTGACTAACCACAAGGTCCAAAGAGAGGGGTGGTGGAAGAAACTTTAAGGCTTTCGAAAAAGGTATCAGCGATATGAGCATCATCCCCTAGCTGATCATCATTATGGAATGAAACTAACAACATTGTCTCCATGGCAGTTGTATCCCTTAAGTAATCATCCATACCAACCTCTATTTGATTGCCTCCATTGCCAGCTTGTGAAGAACTACTATTTCTGTAGTCATTCTGAATTGGTGAATCTAGACGTAGTGGGAATTTAATAGGTGGTTGATTCAACCATTCTTGGTATCATTCCTCCCCAAGTTTTTCTCTTAATTCATCATTCTCTCGATTTTACATTGTCGTGGGGTGCAACAGAAGATGGTAGGCAAACCACTCATCATCACTAGAATCCTAATAATTTAAAAAAAAAAAATTTGAACATGATTAGTACATATCAATGATATCAATTAGTAAGCACATCGAAAATGCATGATTAATTGGTTTGACATTGAAATAATTACATTAATATACCAAAACATTATTATTACAATCATTGTCCTAGGATTTTGGCTAGAAGACGCAATGTTAGAATTGGAAAAGTGAAGCGGCTGTCCATTTTCATCTACCAAATGTGCCTTGCAGTATGCTGCTCCTGATAAGAGCTTTTGACATTTTGGAGCTGTTTGAATATTTTGTGCATCTGAACTCGATTTTGAATCTGCATGAACCTGAAAATTTGATTACATTAATTTTATTCAGTTCATTGACATGGATAAAAAAAAAAATTCAATTAGATAATGAAAATATAAATTAAATATGAAGTAAATATTACGTCTGGAGATGGATAGGGAGAAATTCGTGATGGACTTTGAGAAATATTATGGAATGAGCTGGATTTTGAAGAATTGTCCATTTGATATAATTATGAGATTTTCTCCTTGCATTTTAGCAAAATCAAAAATAAATTTTGGTGTACACACCTAAAAGTAATTTTAGTGCCTTAAAAATGGACTTATTGTTATCTGTGTTAATGTATAGTTAACCACACTGGTGCGTTTTAGTTACTACGCACCAGTGCAGTGATATTAACTGACGCACTGGTGTGTTTGGTTAAAAAATGCACCGAATATCCTAAAAAAATAAAATAAAATAAATAAAAAATAAAATAAAATAAAATAAAAAATCCAACAACAACAACTTTATTTTTTTAAAGTGAAAAAAATAGTAAATTTAAAAATGGGCAGCAAATTATTTTCGCAAATTTCATAAAAAAGTTCTTTAAATAATAAAAGCTATTCATTATTTCATTATTTTTACAAAAAATTTTAGGGAGGGATTTGCACGAGAGACATACCTAGAGCAAGAGAGAATGAGAGCACTGTGGAGCAGCAAAATACTTTCAAACAACAAAACTATTTAGAGAATCAAAATTTGAAACATCTGGTGATTCACACAAAAACCCTATAGTATAGTAAAAATGTTAAATTTTATTGTAATAATTATTTTTTTTACAGTTTCTGTTGGATTTAGTACATGCATAGTAAAAATTTTAAATTTTACAGTGTAGTTTCAGAGAAAAAACTAAAATCCATTCGTACATTAAACCCTTGCTTCTTCTTGTTTCTGTGACTTCACAATTAGGGCTTTTCATTTTAGATTTATAGGGTTTGTATTGCTATATATAGGTGTATGGCATCTAACCCGCGGGATGAATTGCAGAGTCGGATCCCAATCCATGTTGGCCCTTGCATGATTTTTTAAAAAATAGATTTTTTTTAATCAGTGCATTCTGTGTAAAATATTGCACCAGTGCACTATTTTATTATAGAGCACTAGGCGCATACTGTTTGATAAATTTTTTTTTTTATTAATTTATGTTTGTGTTAATCAGTGCACCGGTTAAAATATAACACACTAGGTTTCCTTGTTGACAGAGAGCGTTGTATGATGTTTCTACTATTTGGCAGTGCGTTTATAAGAACATGTCGCATTGCCTTCGGTGTGTACTGTTTGAAAGACACACTGTTTTCTTGATTTTTTTTTACATGAAAATTTTGTGATTTATTTATAAAATATATTAATGAATGGTATGGTACAGGTTTCATATTGATAAAAAAATGGTTGAAGAGAGATCAAGTAACAAAAATACTGATAGCACATCGAGAAAAGAAAAAAAGGCAAGTTCTTTGTAAATTCTTTACAAAAATTATTATTTTTGAGCAATATGTAAGTTTAAATAATATGTATTGTTTACTGTGTATCATGCAGAGCCACAAAATGATGAAGCTCGATAAGATTATTTCTGATCTAAGCCTAGAAGAGCGTAAAAGCTTGATGGAAAAATTGCAGAAGGATGAATCAGGTGAATGAAAAAAATACTAACAATCCAATATGAGTTTCTTTTCTGAATTTTCATTAATAATATTAGATAACATGTTTCAAAAAATCTATTAATTTTCATATGTTTAATGTTATACAGGGACCAACAACGAAGAAAATGAATGTTGCTCTAAGAAAAGAAAAAAAATAGAACATGCAAATGAAAATGAATTTCTCCTTAGCTCATTTGGAGTGGTGCTGGAGGTTAACAGAAGGGGGGAATTTTTTAAAAAACTTTGAGGGATCTAGTGGAACAAATGTATAGACATTATTTCCACTTACAATACAAAAATCAATCCAATTATTCCAAGAACCAACTTTTATTTAAACTACAGGATGATTTTCCAGAGAATTGGTCAATGAGACATCTAAAAATTTTAATAGCAAAAACGTACAACAACAAAAAAGATTGAATGAAAAAGTAATATTCCTTTAAATGTTTTTTCTAGAATTATATGTATATATTACTAGAAAGCAATCATTTATAAATATCACTTTTGTTATATTTAATTTTCATATATCAAGATAAAATTAAATAGTTTATTGTCATGTTACATTTTCATGAAGATTATGAAAATCTCAAAGGATGAATGAGCTGATATCAGAAATATGCCAGTTGGAATGTCCAAAAAGGTGTACAAGGAGATGGTCAAAGAAATGGACATAACTTCATCACACGAGGAGCCATCTCAACAACAACGTGCTTCAAATGTAATATGTAATCATTGAATTTTTCAATTAGGTACAATAAATAAACAATTTAGCATTAAATATTAATTTCAAGTATTTTCTCGTAGAAAAGAAAATAAAATGGAACCCATTCAACACATTAAACGGGACGACAAGGAAGGAAAGGGTTGATATCTATGTTTATGAGTAATTGTTACTTCCTTGTAACAACTTAACTAGATTTCATTTTTGTATATTTTAAGTTGTTTTACAACAATCATCATTAAATGTCTTCAAACAGGTGCTAACATACAAAGAAGAACCATTAGACGAATTGATTGACATTGGGTTAAATATGGGTTGACAGTATATGTTGGCATGTCAGAAATTAATTGTGGAATTTGTAAGAATCTATCTTGTTTTACTTAGCTTCGTCTATAATTAATAAACCAATTTCTTTTCTTTTTTTAAATATATGATTTGTTATGGGCTACAAAACTTGCAGGAAACAAAGTATGTAACTGCGCCAACAAATGATTTTTTAAAAGACGACATGAAATTTGGTTTTGAAATAATGTGTATAGTTCATGAGTCAATTCTTGCTATAGTACATTTATTTTCTATTTACAATGATGTATATTATTTAATATTGAAATTTTCATTATTCTCACTAATGTATATACACTCATTACAGTTTATTTTTATGTTTGATGATGGAACTTGAAGAAGAAGAAAACAACCAACACAGTGAAAAAAACATTCCACAAAATAACCTAAGTCATGGAAGTAGCTCAAGCAGTGACAACAATTCCAGCGAAGAATGATGATCAATATGTTTGGATATCAAAGCAAGGCGTTGTATTTTTTGAAATATTTGTCTGTGAAATCAGACATTTTGTTTAATGTAATGGACATAGTGCCCCAATTGAAAGACAGAGGGATACTAATAAATGTCCCATTTTGTATGACAAAGAGTGTCTTATTCATATATATAATAAAATATGTTTTAATTTATTCTTTTGTGTTCTCCATTGTCGCTGTGAAATGTTACACCATTGATTAAATATATGGATGATTAATATTATAATGAAGAGATGCGAAATATGTTGATATGATATAAAAAATTAATCCAAACATCACATTAAAATGCACTAATAAAAATTTAATTCATATGTATACTGTTATAAGATACGTGTCGACTTCTGATGAATAATGAATTCAAAAAAATCACAATAATTGCACTGTCATAGGTCGATGTTTCTAAAAAATACAAAATGAACACCGGTACGTGTCATTTAATGCACACCAGCGCGTTTGTATGATAATGTGCAACAGTGCATTTCTATGACCTATGGGCATCGCACAAATACCAATACCAATTAGAATGCCAGGTGTGCTTTATCGACGGCTACCACCCAAGCGGTCTGATAGGCATTGCATGCATCAATGCGGTTTGCCTTTAATGCGGCGGTGTTCTTTTATAACTTACCGACCTAGTGCATTTTATCACCTACAGGGCTCGGTGCAGTTTTACACCTTAATGGCCCGGTGCATGCACCTTCCATCGGCCCATTGCGACTGGCTGTATGACACGCACCGGGCTATTTCTAAATGCCTCGCGACATCCGAGATTTGTTTTCCATCCTGGTTCTTGGTAGGTTTACAGTACTGGTGCGTTCAGGGTACAACGCATCGGTGTGTTGCCACCTGATGTGCACACCGATGAGAAAAACATATGTAACAACCTATAGCCACCCAGGTTTTTTCAGTTGTGTTGAAATTCCATTAGAAGCTCCATCAAAACCTCCATTACCAAAAACATATGTTGTAGAAAATTCTTTTTTTACAATTTTGGCCAATTTTATAACACTAAAAACCTCCTTTATAACCTCTGCTAGACGGTCTTTTACTTGTAGTGTTCCATACTGATTCGTTGAGATACTTGTACTATGAGTATGGGAATTCCTACCTCAATGATGTTTATATGAAACCATGATATGGTAATCCTTGATTGTTTATTTCAGGCCTTCAACCAATTGGTCTTTGATCTGAACCTTTGACATGATAAAGTGCTTTACTCATCAAACATATTTTTTGGCTTTGCACTTTAGGGGGCAATATGTTACACTAAATTTTGTCACCATGACTGTCGATTCGTATCCCTCACCATCTGATGAGTGTCTCAAGTGAATCCCCTATGAATCTTGAAGTAAAAAAATACCAGGGACAAAAGCAATTTTTGTTTCACTGCTTAAAAACCATTTTTGAGCATTTGCGCATTTTTACTAATCATTACCTACACATGTGCAGTTTTTACCATTGTGACATGCGTAATTTTGCGCACCTTCTTCCACTATAAACTGTGAAATCCTATTCACACAAGTAAAAATAAAAAATAAAATTCTAGAAGCTTTGATGGAGGAATCTTAGGTATGAGGGGTTTTCGCAGTGCATTACATTAGATATCATTTTTGGGATTCAACTGCGTTATGTAAGTCATTCAAATATGACCATTTTCATGAGAGGTAGTCATAACTGACTAATTTATCATGATTTTTGAATAGTCCACTTAGCACTCATTGCGTTGGGTGATGCTCACAGGGGTGAAGAAGTGGTATTGAAACTAGTGAAATGAATCACAGTGTCAATCATCACTTGCGGGGCTTACATCTAGTAACCAGGACTTCCCGAGAGGTCACCCATCCTAGGTTAACCAAATTTGAAACCTCGAACCACTAAATACCTGTGCCTCATCCTTTGGTTCATAGAAATAATTCCCTCCTCTTAAGGACCATATCCCTTGAGAAGAGGAAATAGAAACCAATTCCTCTTTCCTATAAATTGAGCATAGGACTGGATGAATATAGGAAACTTGGATTTGTAAACTTATGTTTCTGATTTGGGGTCTGAAGAGTTTGTCATCAAGGAAAGGAACGAAGACCATTGGAAGAGGCTTATGACATCAAGGAAACTAGGTTATAAGATTGTTCTCCTTTAAATTCAATGCAAAGTAGTTGTTATTTCCTAATTGCATCTATTTTGATGTTATTTGCAAGATTCCTTGATCACTCACATGGTTTATAATTGATTTTTGATTCAATTATATGTTGTATGCTAAATTATGGATTTCATTTGCCTTTGATTTTATATGTGATATGCTTTGATTCCTTTGAATGTTTTTGTCTATGCAGATCTCTTTTGGAGTATCATGGAGAAGTTGTGGAAAGCATTGGGAAAGCGTCTAAGGCATTGGGGAAAAATTGGTCGTGGAAAGCACTGAAACGACTTCTACAAGCACATGATAATATGTAAGTGATTCTTCACATACTACATGTTTCATGTTTTAGTTATAGGCTAAGGAAAGGTAGAAATTCTTTTGATGTTTGTTACTAGGTTTTGTTGGAAATATAGGGAGATTGATTTTTTCCGCATAAGCAATTAGTCTGCCATAACACTGATGCAATTGATTGTTGATAGTGGGAGCTAAAAGAACTTGATATCAACCTAGGTCATTAAGATATTGAAACTATAGACAACGTCGTGCCCACAGTCGTACACCATCGATTGGTTCCACTAAGAGCGAGATATTCATGTCAGCCAACGGTGTCGCTTGCCTTATAGCATCAAGCCCTTTGCAGACGAGGAATTGTGCGACATTGCCCCTCTTGAAGTTTGTGATGTTTTATTAGGTCAACCATACCTATGGAAACGTCATGCTCTATATGAATCTAGAATGCATTCTATTATGTTAGGTCCCTATATCACTAGTATAGCCCCTTATTATTGTTAGTGTAAACCCCTTATTGTTATTATTGTACCCTTGTAACCCCCATTTTGTTATTATTGTGCCCTTAAATTATTATTGTTGGGTCGGCTAGGATTACATTGTGGCCCACTAGGATTACATTATGGCCCCATGGACTCCTATATATAGAAAGGAGGTTTTGTAAATTGTATCATCCAAGAATTTTTCATTTATGTAATGTATTGGAGGTTGGCCCCTCGAAGTGGCTCATTTCTAAGGCGTTGATATCTCTTTTCTTCTATTTTTGGAGTTGGTTACACAACATTTGGTATCAGAGGTTTGGATTCTAGGGTTTCGCTGCTCCAAACAGGTCATCGTGGAATTTTCGCTATAACTTTTTTTCTACGCAGTTTCAGAAGCTGAAATTTTTAGGGTGCGAAGAAAAAATCCTGAGGAAGCTTGTGTAAAAATTTCAGATTTTGGTGCGCAATAATTTCGGAGATATGATCTGTGGAAGTCAGGTATGTTTTCAGGCTCCTAAACAGGTCATCGTGGCATTTGCGCTATAAATTTTTTTCTACGAAGGTTCAGAATCTGAAATTCATATGGTGCGAAGCTGAAATCCTGAGGAAATTCATCAAAAAATTTCAGAGCTTGGTTCGCAATATTTTTGGAGATATGATATGTGGAAGGTAGTGCTTTTTCAGGCTCCTGAATTTCATCTCAAAGAGGTGATCGTGGGAAAAGTTCAATAACTCTCGCTCTGAAGATTGGATTGGAGTGCCGTCATAAGTGGTCGCAATTACACGGCCTGTAGTTTCTTCGCTATCAATTTTAGAGACAAAGGAAAAAACAGTGACACGTGGCAAGTCGTACAAGTTCGCTCTACTGAACCAGTCCAGAATTAGGTCATTGTGGGAGATTGGACACAACTTTGTCTTGGAGAATCCAAATCAGGTCAGACCTGTGGCATTTGAAAGAAGCTACTACAGGGCTGAATTTCGCATATCGAAGATTTTTCAATTACAGAGATAATTCAATTTCAATATCGAGCTCCTCAAAGCTAGTAAAAGGTGTGTATTTTTTTTCCGAATTGCATAAGTCTTGTTTGAAGAATCAAGTTGAATTGATTCCAAGGGCATCTTGTAGAATAGATATCAATATTGGATTCTAAAATGGCCCCAAAAAAATAATTCAACACCCATTAAGCCTTCAGAAGGCTCTACTATGACTCATGAAGATGAAGAATTGCAACATGATCTATCAAAATTACAAGAGCAAGTGCAACAAATTTCACTCTCGCAAAAAGCAACAAAAAATGAAATGGAATTTTTGAAGAAAGGCGTGGAAGTGAAGATGGACGGTTTGAAGAAAGGCATGGAAGCTAAAATGGATGGCGTGGAAGTGAAGATGGACGGTTTGAAGAATGACATGAAAGACAACATGGAAAACATGAAGAATGATCTAAAAGAATACATGGAAGGCTTGATGACAAGCTTAAAACCAGAAATGATTCCTAATGGCGGAAATATAGGAGAAGAACCGCCTGATGAGAACAAAATAAATGTTAATCATGATTTCATAAACTCGAATGTTGGCAGGAAGAACCACCATATTCCAAAAATGGATATGAGGAAGTTTGATGGAAAGGATCCTGTAACATGGATACTACAGATGGAGCAATATTTTGATCTCCATAACATACAAAACACACAAAAGGTATGCATTGCAACTTTACATTTAGAACAAAATACATTTGTATGGTATCAATGGCTTTTCTCCCGTAAAAAAATTGTCACTTGGTCAATTTTTACGGAGGAAATGATAGCACATTATGAGGATACAAAGAGAAACACCTTCTTTACCCAATTGATAAATCTCAAACAAAAAGGTTTAGTGGGGCAGCACATTGAGGACTTCCAAAAATTGAATATAAGGGTAACTGATCTTACAGAGGAACACAAGATTGATCTCTTCCTAGGCACTTTAAAGGATAACATCCAACATGAAGTTCGCATTTTGGAACCTGATTCATTGGAGAAGGCATTCAGGTTAGCAAGAAAAGTTGAATGTAAAATTATGGCGACAAGGAAGCCTACCACTCAATTCTATAAAGAAGGAAGTGTTGCTACGCCTAGATTTCCACAACCTACAAGGTTGACACCACAACAATTGGAAGAAAAAAGAGCAAAAGGGCTTTGCTACAGTTGTGATAGCAAATACACTAAAGGTCATAAGTGTCCTGAGAAGAAATTATTTTACATAGATTGTGAAGAAGAAGAAGAAAATGAACAAGAAGAGGATATACACCAGGAACCACCCCTAGAAGAGGAAGAAATGAATCCGACCATATCGTGTAATGCACTGGCAGGAATTACCACTCCTCAAACTCTCAAGATAGAAGGACACATAAAGAAGAAAAGGGTAATAGTGTTGATTGATTCAGGTAGCACCCATAATTTTATTCATTATAAGGTAGCCAAGGAATTAAATTGTTTCCTATACCCAGCACCAGAATGTCAAGTGATGGTTGCAAATGGAGGAACTATAAATTGCTCTGGAAAATGCCATAATATCAAGCTAACCATAGGGGAATATGTATTGACTAGTCCAATGCTTACCATTCCTATGGGAGGTGCTGATGTTGTACTAGGAGTACAATGGTTAAAATCTTTGGGGACGGTAGCTTTTAATTTTCAAGAACTTTTCTTGAAATTTTTTTCAGAAGGAAAGGAAGTCGAATTACGGGGTATTGTGGGGAAGCCAGGAAGGATAATAAGCTCTAATGTCATGACAAAGCTTCTAAAGAAAGAACAATGAGGCGTAATTGCACAATTATGCTCACTAGAAGTTCCAACATCAAAATCATCTATTCTTGCAGATCTCCAACAAGTCTTGGACAATCATTCCAAGGTGTTTGAAACTCCCAAAGGACTCCCACCTATTCGTGATCATGATCATGCTATTCATTTGATTCAGGAAGTGTTCCTCCAAACATCAGGCCTTATAGATATCCTTACTTCCAAAAGAGCTAAATTGAACGTATGATTGCAAAAATGTTAGAGGCGGGTATAATTCAACCTAGTCAAAGTTCTTTCTCTGCTTCTGTAGTATTGGTACACAAGAAGGATGGATCATGGTGAATGTGTCCGGATTATAGGGAGCTCAATAAGCTCACCATTAAAGATAAATTTCCCATTCCTGTGATTGATGAATTATTGGATGAATTGCATGGAGCAATTTATTTTACCAAGTTGGATCTTCGTTCAGGATATCATCAAATTAGAATGAAGACTGAAGATATTCCAAAAACAACATTTCGAACTCATGAGGTCATTATGAATTTTTGGTCATGCCTTTTGGCCTTACCAATGCACCTTCTACATTTCAAGGGTTGATGAATTCCATTTTCAAACCCTTCCTTAGAAAATTTGTGCTAGTATTTTTGATGATATACTAATCTACAGCAGGTCTTGGAAGGATCATGTTGAACATGTTGACAGGGTGCTCAAACTATTGCAGGAGAAACAATTATATGCAAAAAGTCCAAATGTTTCTTTGGAGTACAAGAGGTGGAATATCTGGGTCATATTGTATCTCACGAGGGTGTTAAAGTGGACCCTAACAAAATTAAAGCCATTAAGGAATGGAAAGTTCCCACAACCATAAAACAGTTGCGAGGATTTCTCGGGTTAACAGGGTATTATCGCAAGTTTGTTAAGAATTATGGGAGAATAGTAGCACCTCTAACAACATTATTGAAGAAAGATGCATTTTCATGGACTCCTGAAGCAACTAAGTCCTTTGAACATCTTAAAGAGGCAATGTGCCTAGCACCGGTCTTAGCTACACCAGACTTCACAAAAACCTTTATTGTGGAATGTGATGCCTCAGGAAATGGAATTGGTGCAGTTTTAATGCAGGAAGGAAGAACCATTGCTTTTGAAAGTCGTCCAATCAAAGGAAAGTATTTACAGAAACCTATTTATGAGAAGGAAATGTTAGCAATACTGCATGCACTAAAGAAATGGCGAACTTACCTAATGGGAAGACACTTCAAGGTAAAAACTGATCATGATAGTCTTAAAACACTTTTTGGAACAAAGACTATCTTCAGAAGAGCAGCAAAAATGGGTCACAAAGATGTTGGGTTATGACTTTGAAATAATCTACAAAAAAGGAAAGCTTAATGTTGTTGCAGATGCACTCTCAAGAAAGAATGAAGGGGTGGAAGCATTGCTTTGTGCCATTTCTATTATCCAACCAGATTGGATAACTGAAGCAAGAGATGAATGGAAGAAGGACAAAGATGTATGGACACTCATTCAAAAGTTGCGGCAAGATCCTAGTACATCTGATACATTTAGTTGGAAAAATGATTCCTTATGGTACAAAGATCGCTTATATCTTTGTAAGAATTCCCAACTAAAACAAAAGATTCTTCTGGAATTGCACACTTCTCCTTTAGGAGGACACTCAAGATTTTTAAAAACTTACCACGGGGTGAAGAAAGAATTTTTTTGGGATGGCCTTAAATCTGATATTCGAAAGTTTGTGGCGGAATGTTTGGTTTGCCAGCAGAATAAAGTGGAAACAATTAAGACCCCAGGACTTCTACAGCCTTTATCCATTCCAAGTCAACGTTGGGAGGAGATTTCAATGGATTTTATCACAGGTTTACCTAAGTCCGAAGGAAAGAGTGTCATCATAGTGGTAGTTGATAGACTTACCAAGTATGCACACTTTTGTGCATTATCTCATCCATTTAAAGCAAGTACAGTTGCTACTACATTTATGGGCAGAATTCAAAAGCTACATGGAAGCCCAAGGGTTATTGTGAGCGACAGAGATCCCATTTTTACTGGAAATTTTTGGACGGAGTTATTTTCTTGTTTGGGTACTCAATTAGCTCATAGCTCATCTTATCATCATCAATCTGATGGTCAAACTGAGATAGTAAATAAATGTTTGGAAGGATATCTTCGTTGTTTTGTATCTGATAAACAAACACAATGGGTCAAGTGGTTACCTCTCGTTGAATGGTGGTATAACACTTCCTTCCATACTGCGACAAAAATGACCCCATTTATGGCACTTTATGGATATCATCCACCATCCATCACATCATCTTTAAGGGAAAATTCGAAGGTTCAAGCAGTGGAAGATCACATTGAGCACCGGCAAGAAGTTCTCCAACTCTTAAAGGATAACCTGAATTTGGCACAAAATCGAATGAAACAATAGGCATATCAACATCGCAGCGAGAGAAGTTTTGATGTAGGAAATTGGGTATTTTTACGGCTACAACCATACAAACAAATGTCCCTCAAGCAAGCTAAGAAGGATAATAAATTATCACCAAAGTACTATGGTCCTTACAAGGTGTTGCAAAATATTGGTACTATGGCATACAAATTGGGGCTTCCTGCTTCTTCGCGA
>JAXQQM020061082.1:0-48010 GCA_034641835.2 Pinus albicaulis | reverse complement strand
TGACCCAATATATATATATATATATATATATATATATATATATATATATATATATATATATATATATATATATTAAAATTAACAATAAAGTATTATATCAAAAACAAATTTAAAAATTTATTAATGAATATTAAACTATATGAATTCAATTATTATTTTTTTATTCAAAACAATACAAATACAACCTCCAACTCTAAAAAATTATAAATACAAATTCAAAATTATAAAATAAATACAATTTCAACCCTAAAATTATATAAAAATACCAAATTTAATTTTAAAAAAAAATGTCTTCTATAATAATCATTCAAATATAAAAATACCAAATTTAATTTTAAAATGTCTTCTATAATAATCATTCAAATGGTTAAAAATAAAAAGGAATGTGGCTTTTATCAAAACCAGTCAATAAAATCAAAGAAAATTGTTGAAAATATAAAATTGTGATTTAAACAAACAAACAAACCCAAAAAAAAAATTATTAATTTTAAAATCAAAGTCAACAAATATCAAATTAGTATATTAAACTTCCTTGATCTCAACATAAAGTAGTTCATGTTGTTGGCATAAAACACATTTGTCTATAAAATCATTTCAATGATAAAATCTATAAAATTTACTTTTCTACTTTTCAGACTTTAAACTTATAACTTTTAAACACAAAATATCAACTACTATTAGCTAAAAAATTATATTTAATATTATATACATGATTATCGTAATAATAATGTTCAAATCATCGAAGAAAATAGTGAGGGAGATTTTGTATAAATAAACAATACAATGAACTTGTAATTAAGTCTAGTAAATTAAACAAACCATTGTAAATTATAGACATTGTTCCTTTCAAAATATCATAACAAGAATATGTGAATGAAGTATAAATAGGAGATATATTATTGTTACATGTACAAAATACTACAATACTACCATGAAACAGTCTCTTACCTAAACCAATACCAAGTTACCATAACTGTGCCATTTCTCATTAGTGAATTGAAGAAAGATTATATAAAATGTCACATTTTTTTTAACCAAAATAATTATATTTAGAGTAATATTTAAGTGTACATAATTTTGCTTGGTTGAGATTAGATCACAAGACTTGTGACAACCAATATCTTTGTGACGACCAACGTTTTTAGATTGAATTACAAAACCCATAATTATTAACCTCCCCATCTAACCATTGTACCACAACTACAAGACTAAATCCCAACAACCTGTACAAAAATAAAAACACCCTACAAAACTTTGTGACCAATTCCTAACCAAGAATAAATTTGACTTTATATTAAAAATTCTAAGCAGATAAGCTCCCTTCCAGAAGGGCCACGCTCAGAGGGACAACTATTCCTTGCACACCATCGCTAATAACTATCAAATTCACTGTACTTGTTGTTGTATCGCCATTAACATTCAATCTACTTCCTGAATCACAGTCGCGGTTGTTGAGGTATTCTACAGCCAAGATCAATGCCATTGCACACAGTAGTAATCCTTCATCAAATAAGTAGACACAAAAATAAAAATAGCTTAAATTTTTCCTGAACTTCAAATTTTTTTTTTTACCTCTTTTATTAAAGATATTAATATACTCAATTACATTTAAAAAGATATACTTAATTACATTTAAAAAACTTTATAGTACTTTGTTTTTTATTTATTATAACATTATTTACATGCTTCTACATAGACCAATTTAAATTTGTACTTCAAAAACAAATCATATTACTTTACAATTGCATTTTTCCTTATTTCATGATAAAAACTATAAAATTAAGTTGGTTACATAAAGAAATGTGTAGAAAGACATTGAAGATGTGTATCACTATATTTTTTGCATTGTAAAATTACTAAATCAAATTATTTTGCACTGTATTGTTATAATTGATGTATTAGAATATTTTTCTTTATATTTTTATTGAAATAAATACATCAAATCACATTGTCATTGTTAAAATAAATATAATAATTGAAATCGATGTGTGAAGTTGGTTTTTTTTTTTAATGTCATTGTTTAAGTCAATCACTCATTTTTACTATATTATTGTTGAATTTAATGGGCTAAGTCATTTAATGTACCACAGTTGAAAGTAATGCACCAAATGAATTTATAATGTATTGTTATTGATAATAATGCACTTACCATGTAATTATTTTCATTGTTGTTAAATAAATGCAATTTATCTATTTACAAATCACACTCAAAATTGAAGGAAGCTATAATAAATTCAGCATTATAAAAAACATCTTATATCTGGTTCATATAATAACAAATTATAACATAATACTTTCATAATTTATGGTGAAAATAAGTGTTATTTCTTTCTCAAAAACCACTATTAACATGACACTTAACACTTAGATATTAAATAGGTTAACCAATCACTCTTTAGGATTATCGATTGATCAATGGATTTTAAAGTTTAAGGTTGATTAACATACATATGTCTTTCTTCGTATTTGTTTCTCATAAATGGAAGAAGGATATGATCTAATAAAGAATGACATAGTGGAACCTCTATAAATTCTCTTAGAAAAATGGTTTGAATTATATAATTTCCTCTTGTTACGTCCTCGAAGCTACCATAATCTTTTCATGACAAAATCAATGTAAGACCAATGAGATGCAAGTCCCAAAGCTCAGTATGCCATGTGATAATTATGCATATGGTATCCTAGACTTATTATGGTTAGCCATGTCCAACCCCTTTTGTTTCTACTCTCAATTCCTTTCATCCTAGATAGGCCTTAAAGGCTTTGAGATGGATCTATTGGGACACATGGTTTAGGGAAGCCATTGGTTTTGTAAGGGTAATCACACTATGTAGGGCTTGTCTAACCCATGTTTTGAGCATAGTTATGTCTTTCTCACATGGTCATGTGTCATATAGTCTGCAAGCATCTCCTTGCAAATGGTGCAATATAATTCAATTCTCCACATGGTAGTCTCATAATTCACATTTCTTCAGAAACTTAACAGATCCCAATGCACATAGCTCTTAGGTCCACAATTAAAGAAGGGCTCAATATGATTAGCATGATGCACACTTGACATGCCACGTTGATTTTTTGATAAAAAAAAAAATTTCATGCAAAAGTCAGACTCAAAGCTTGAAATGGACATAGTAATGCATGACCAAAGAGTATAAAAACAAATTTATGTTGCATGTGAGATTTTTTACATTGCATGTGTTGCATGGAGCTTCCTAACATGAAAACCTCATAGAGCCCAAAAGTAGCAAAACATTGGATTTTTAACATCCATGCAAGCAAAAAAGAGAACAATATCTAGCTCACACATGAGAAGTACAAAAGAGGCTCAATTGGTATGTGCTTGGTTAAAATTGGTCAAGAAATAACTTGTTGGAATCTCCAAGGCATGGCCCACTGATCAAAATTTCTTCAGCTACTAGAATTAGCCAAGATCTTTTACTTCTATGATGTTAATAGAATTTCATTTAAAAGAGCATAAAACCACATGTGCGTGATTAAACAAGAGGAAACATAATAACAATTGGAAAAATCAAGAACATAACACATTGATAATGGAGTTCACCCAATGCGGGTTACGTCTCCCGGCCCGGTGTCAATAGAGTGGAGGCCACTTCATATAATTTTTGAAAATGTTGATGATGTACATGGCATGTTCTTTGTCATAATAAAGACAAATACCATCAACAAGAGTGGCATGTATCTCCACGAGACGTTCTCCCTACATGAACTCTCACTCAAAATGGGTCTTCCTTCAACATGGAAAGCTAATAAATTCTCACAATAATGTGGTAACAATTATCCCTCAAAATAGTGTTACACAGGGATCTCAACAATAATACATCTCGGAAATAGCAAAAGGACACATAATATAACTGCATCATGTACCTCCAGTTTTGAAGATGGCCGAAAAATGCAAAGCTCAACTGCTGAAAAGGACCGCACCACTGAATTCATGGCGACTAATAGTGTAAAATCAATTGTAAACTTGTCCGATTTTGACATCGTCAAATCCTTGGCCTTCGAGAATATTTTAGATTTCTCATGATTCCACACAGATCCATCTCCACTGGTTGATTGGAGATCTGTTACTTAGATGAAAAATATGATCTCGCCATCATGATCCTCGTGAAATCCTGAGAAACATGAGTATAAAGTCGGCCATATTCTGACACTAGAAAAATTTAGCCTCTAAGGGAATATTTTATATTCATCTAGATTCTACAAAGATTCCTCGCTGCGGGGTACCTGAAGTTATGCTGCTCAACTGGCGAAACTGACTTCACCATCACACTCCATGTGAAATTCTGAGAAAAATGACTATAAACTTGATAACAATATGTCACAAGAAAAATTTACTTCCCAATGAATCTTTCAGGCATCAATTGATTCTCTTGCATCAGGGTTCTACACCCTATCTTGGGAAATGTTCTGTCAAGAATGGTTCTGCCTCAGCCATTGTGTCAAAGTTTCACCTTGGCCTTTGTGCACAGTCTCACCTCCTCTAGCTCAGTGCTCCTACACTTCGTTCCCTGGTCGAATGTAAAAGAGGGTTATATATTTGGCGTCATTGGAGAATTCGACATGAGGCCGTTTGGCCTGTTTGTGAAGGGCGAAATTAGGTCGGGAGAGGTCGGAGGCTCCAACCGCGGCCCGACCCGAAATAATATTGGAAACATATTTTTTTTTTTAGTGTTGGCGGTTATCATAACTGTGGCATTGTTTTGGCCGGTGCGTTGTTCATATGGAGTAATGAGTGGGAGGTTTCATTTTATATGGTTTAATGCTCATTTATGATTTAAAGTTTTCATATATGGTATGGAGGGGTTGTGAGGGCGCCTAGGAGGCAGGTCGATTGGGTGGGTTTGAGCCCCGCCACCCTCGGTCCTTTTGATGAGTGGCACATGGTGATTGAGTCTTGGGTAGGGTCCTGGGTCAGAGCCACGGGCCCGACCGACGGTTTGTTTACAATGACGTATATGGTGTTCAGTTGGTGGGGTCCCAGGTCAGAGCCACAAGCCCCAACTCATAGTTTGTTTACAACAATGTATATGGTGTTTGATTGGTAGGGTTTGACCACCCACCAACCATTATATATAAATATATATGTGGTGCGATGGGGTGGCGGGAACGAAATCGCCCACTTTCAGGAGTCAGGTTTCCTTCTCCGTTCTCTGTCAATTTTTAGTATCCTTAGACCTGGCCCACTTGTCCACTTTGAACAGCACATTGATGATCTGTATTTAAGAAGGAACACAATAAAATACATAAATAGGAATAAACAAAGAGATGCAATGGAAATAAAACTTAATTTCATTAATATTAAATAACAAAAATATGCTTATAAACACAATGAAAATAAACTAGCTAGGTCTCTGGTAGCTTATCTCTGAGAAGAGATGTGGTGGCTACAGGCCTATGAACTCTATTACAATGAGGCTCGAAGGCCTATTTATAGTTGAGAAACAATGGAAAACCCTAAACATCCAAAAACCTAACCCTAGGAGATGAAGCACCAAAAATATGGGCCCTGTTTAGGTAAATTGGTACATCAAATTCCTGGGGACGTAACTTTGGCATATGATATATGTTTGACGTGCTCAATACCTCGTTAGAAAGATATATCCAAGGAATAAAATTTTTTATATGAGAAACATTGAAGGAGATTATATTGTGCTCCTGGTTTTCCCAAAAAATGTTTTTTATTGCCTCAAAACGGCTCTAGAAGTTCAGGACTCGAAAAACTGCTAAAAATAGTAAGTTGTGCTGAAATTGAAAAACTAGAAGAACCGATGGTGAGGGTACAAATGGAATAGGTGGGTGGCCACCAATATCCACATGGATCATTCCTCCCCCCTTAGGAAGCAATGGTCCTCATTGCATTGAGTTCCTCCATGAGATGAGGCAAATTATGCTGAACTTAGTATTGGATTTGTCGAATATGTCATGGACTTGTCGGCAGATGTGTTGGATGCATTCAATAAATCTGGTTGCCTTGTCAGCCTCAGACAGTACATGTGTGGAGACTGAATATATGGTCGCATGAGGTATGACAAAATCAAGCGGCGACGCGCCTGGGGTTAGATCAATGGAGTGATTGACCTGACAGTGTAGAGGAACCTCTGTGGGTGAGGAGAAAATGTCCTCGTATTCCTCCACGACTTTTTCCATCTACCGTTGCCGTGTAGGGGAGCCCTGTTTCGAGGTTGTGGCCACAATGTTCTTCTTTCCCTGTGGGAAAATTGTAATGAAAATAATTTTTTTGGAAACAATCTTACTACGTTGTTTTGCAGTAGTCAAAGAGATGGCAGGAGGCAGTACTACCTCCATTATCCTGTACAATTTATTTCCCAATGTAATAACAACGGAATAAAGCCTAGAATCATACACAACATGTCACTTCCACAAGTATGGTTGGCCCAATAATACATCATACACATCAAGAGGAGCAACATCACACAATACCTCATTTTTGAATGGTTTGATGTTTTACGGAAGGTGACACTGCTGGTGGACGCAGATATCTCTTCCTTGGTGAAGCCACCCAATAGTATATGACCGCGGGTGTGCTATGGTGGGTAGTCCGAGCCACTTCATGACCTCTTCTGAAATGAGGTTTTTTTGACTTCTACTATCGACAAGGAATTGCAATGGAGAACCCTTCACTTTCAGTTTCATCATAACTTACTATTTTTAGCAGTTTTTCGGGTCGTGAACTTCCAGAGCCGTTTTAAAGAACTAAATGACATTTTTTTGGGAAAACCGAGAGCAACATGGAATTTCCTTCAATGTTTCTCACATCAAAAATTGTATTCCTTAGATAGATCTTTCTAATGAGGTATTGATCGTGTCAAATGAAGATCATATTGCAAAGTTACGTCCCCGAGAAATTGATTTAACAATTTACTCAAACGAGGCCCATAGTTTTGGCTCTTCATCTCTTAGGGTTAGCTTTTTGGATGTTTAAGGTTTTCCATTGTTTCTCAACAATAAATAGGCCTTCGAGCCTCATTGTAACAGAGTTCAGAGGTCTGTAGCTGCCACATCTCTTCTCAGAGATAAGCTACGAGTGCCCTAGCTAGTTTGTTTTCATTATACCTGTAAGCATATTTATGTTATTTGGTATTAATGAAATGAAGTTTTATTTCCACTGCATCTCTGTGTTTATGCCTATTTCTATGTTTTATTGAGATATTTTCCATATCTACAATTTATTACAGTAAAATATTACACATATTTGGAAAAATATCCTCATCTAAAGTGTGTAACCAAGTAAGTACTTATCACTAGAAGCTTGTTGTTCTATTTTCATATTTGATTTTATATACTATTATTTATTTTCTAGGATAAAAATGATCATTTTCCAACCATTAGAAAGTGTATTTTACTGCTAGATATTTTTTGGGTTTTGACCCGAGAGGGATCTAACCCCAATTCACAATAAGTCAATTGCAACATGCTGCTAAATTCAATATACTTGCAGATCTAAAGTTTTAGGCTACTAATATTTTCATTAACTTGTTTCCCAAGCTTCCCTACCCATAAATCTATTCATCTTGTGGGTAGCCATAAAAGGCATATTAGTTGTTTTATTTTTATGTTTTTCATATTTTTTACAAGTATGAAATTTCAAACAACAAGGTATTCATCTTGAGAGAAATTTGATGGTGAAACTGCGTGAAGAATTTTCAAGAAATTCATCTCTTTACAACCACTTATGACATCATAAAGAAAACAAAATCATATTATACTTCGTAGGGGTATTCAACACTCACTCATTTTTTGTTATTATAGCTTAATAATTCATGGTTTGAGTGAAATTTTGTTTACTGGTTAACATTATTTTTGCAGTAAATTTTATTTCTAGATTAGTAAAAAATAATAAATTAAATACTACATTCACCTTAGGTATCAATACTACGCATTGGTCTAGTCATCTTTAGAGAAGTTTCTTATGCATGTCAGGGAAGCCTTTCACAACCTTTAGTAGAAATTGAGCTTAAAGAGTGGGGATTTGTGCCAAGGTGACAATGGTCACTTATCTTGTGTGGTACTACCTTAGAACCTTGACAAAACCTTGTCAAGACAGCTAAATTGGTTGGTAACACCTTCCATTAATTTTATTTATTCATTTATACC
This sequence comes from Pinus albicaulis, assembly GCA_034641835.2. Taxonomy (NCBI): domain Eukaryota; kingdom Viridiplantae; phylum Streptophyta; class Pinopsida; order Pinales; family Pinaceae; genus Pinus; species Pinus albicaulis. The sequence continues at coordinate 39,874 of JAXQQM020061082.1, read as the reverse complement.
TTGACTAATTGTTGTATGATAATGTTTTTTATTGGCTTAACATTGTAGTAGTTTCAGTGAATCCCTTGTAGTGCTCATTTCTCCATATGATGGATTCTATTTCCTTATTTAAAATTGGATTAATATTAGCCTTATAGCATTCATTGTCTTTACAGTAGTAAAATTTTGTTGGGTCATAGGGAATTCTTTAATAAGATTACATAAATAATTGTGTTCTAGCCTTATGTTTGATATGTAGCCTTGTTGTTACTTTTGTGCTTGTAGGGGTGAGATAAATAATACTTAGAGGGCATCCCATAGTGTTATTAATATTTTGGGAAAAGGAAAGGATTACACATTTTTATTTTTCCAAGGAAAATTTTATAGGGAAATCCAAGCAATGTTTCCTCACATTCATGGATGACATTTTCAATAAACTTGTCAACATAGACTAGCGCACTAACTTATGGGGATTCAAATGAGCACCCATGAATGTGAAAGAAGCCCATGTGGGCTTCACTTAGTGAACCTGTGACATAACGTGCACATTCCTGGAATATTAAAGAATACCCCTAATTTCACTAAGTATTGATTAATACCTCCAAAAATCCTTTTTTCTAACCCCCTCAATACATCTTTCCAAAAAAAACAACACCTTAGTTTTACTTAATGCCCTTTTTTTTTCGTTTTTCGATGTTTATAAACCCTCTATTACCCTACACATCCCCCTATTACCTATAATATAAATTGACTTTATTTTTCACAATTCTAAAACCCCCTTTATGAATGAACATGGTAATATATTCCTCAACAAGGTGACCCCCCCATGAACAACCCACCTAGCGTTTTTGGGTTGGGATAACACATATAAGGTTAAATTTATTTGATATGACCCTTGGATCATATGCTCTAATATCAAATGTTATGATTCAAATAATTAAAATATCATAAGGAACCAAAAGTACACATTATGTGCACTAATGTGAGCATGGAGTACAACCCTAAGATAGATAAGCGATATATGTTATGTAATAAGTCCCTAAAATATTATGAGAAACTCATCCAAACATCCCAATACATTCCTTAATCCTAATCAAATGTCCTCCATAATGACTACATGATCTTTATATCTACATATTCACACATTGCACATGTGACTCATTTATTATTAGCCTGACCACTATTACATATGCATTTAACCAATATTATAAGTTAATTTAACCTCATATATGCCTCACTTTGGGGTCATATCATATGTATTTAACTTCATACGTCCACCTTGGTATAATATCATATATATTTAACATCATATATTCCCAACTTGGTGTCATATCATAATACTCTCCTTCGAAAATATTTTCCCTCAAAAGATTGCAATTAAGGGTGTTACATGTGACGAAAACAATTAATATGATTTTATTATTTTCCCATTTTCTTATTTCCATTTATGTTGATCCATACATCCAAATTCAACTCTTTTTTGTCTTAATACTTGATGGTTGGTTGTTGCATAATTTTATTTCCTTTGATTCCATGTACTATTGATATACGTTCTCCAATTTGTAGTATTTTTTTGGCTATGATAATATCATCTTGGATCATAATAGTATTTGCACATCTAAATGTCAATTCATGGTGGGTTTCTCGCAAATTTAAACATCATACCAACAACTCGAGTACTTTTTCTTTCTAGATTAATCATGTGATAGTTTTGATCCCATGTTAGATACATTTTCACATGGGAAAAAATATTCTACAAAATGTCAAATTCCAATCTTAAATTGGGTTACCAATATTGATAAAAAAGAGTGGATTTCAAATTATTAGTCCCCCATGGAGAACATAGATGATTCACTAGATAATTAAGATCCCAAGCACATATGATGGAATAATTAAAATTTGAATTTGTGATCCACATCTAATTTTGCAAAATTTAGATTTTAGGGTGCTAGTTAATTTGGTATGTTATATAGGAGTTGAGAGGATTTTATTTCTTTTATGATTTATTTAAAACTTGTTTTCTTCATCTTTTAAAAAGTTAAGCAATTTTAGGTTTACCAAGCATTTAGAGGCATCAAAGTCATTTAGGTGCAACTATTTTTGAGGGAGAAATTTTTTAAAAAGATTTATAACTTAATGGATTTGCAACCTTTTGGTATATTGAATAGTAAGATGACCATAAAATAAAATAAATCTAATAAACTCAACAAATGTAATATTTCAATATGATTAAGAAGATTAACAATAATAAATAAATAAGGTTCAATTATGATGAAGGTAAATAATAACAAAGTAATATGGTGAAGAAATTGAATAACATATCTATTGCATAGTAATAAACCTTTCTATTTGCCACATCCACATCCTTTCTCATTTTGTCATATCGATGACTAAAAATGGTTATCGAAATCAAAGACCATTCAAAATTTTAAGTCGAGATATTAAAGTAAAAGTGAGACAATGATGCTCTTTATTTCCAATGTTAACAGTTATTTTTCCCAGTTATTGCCTGTGATTAATGGGTTGATAATCCCAAAACAAGTCTGAATGGAATTTATTTAAATTTAGATCTACCAATATGTATAATAGGGACACTTTGAAATATTATCTCATGGAACCCACATATTCTTAGAACCAAATCAATATAGTGGATCCTCTACAAAGTAACCAAAATGGAGATCTTCTTGTTCCCCTAATCAATTTGCTTGGAATAAAGAGAAAATATAGAAATTCAGATTAAACTTTAGTGAATAAACCAAATTTAGGGATATTCTTATTCCATTCAATTCGCAATAATTATGGAATCATCAACTATGAGATGTAAGTAAGTAATCCCTCTATAATGATTTTTATGCTTTGTCTTGTCTCTAATCTAAATATTATTTGCATGTGTATGTAGGAATCCCTTTATATTTGTAGTCTCAGCTAGTCTAGGATTAAAAAGAGGACCTTATTTCCTTAAATTATGTTTTGTTTCCTATTTCCGCAATACAAACTCCATTGTTAAGTTGGTGATTCATGAAAGAATTAAATGTGGTGGAAAGGGTACTAAATATGTGTACTGCTTGATTATTTTATTGTAAAATCAATAAATCAAATCGTTTTGTACTATATTTTTACTCAAAATTAATGCACAAGATCATTTTTCATTGTATCTTGGTTGAAATCAATGCATTAATTTTTAATTTTTTTAATTATACCATTGTTAAATCAATGCACATGAAACATTTTGCATTGTGTTATTGTTGAAATCAATGTATTAGATTATTTTGCATTCTATATCACTGTTCAAATCAAAACACCAAATATTTTTGTAATATAACATTCTAGAAATCAATTAACCAAATTAGTTTGCAATGTGTTATCACTCCGTAATTTTTGAGGTTGCAAAGTAAATCACAGAGGTGACCTTAAACCACTTTGGAAACTGGGAATCTAGCCCTTCCAATTTCAGAGATGGATATTTCTTTATGATTTAGCTTTGTTTGACTCAAGATATCAGGCTCTCTATCTAGTTCAATTTCGGGATTTCTGTGTTGTTGGGTTGAAACTGTGAAGACAAGCCATTAGGAAAATGGAGTCACAGGTCTGGATTGATCAAATACAATTTTTACAGGCTAAACTTACAACGCAAGGAAAGAAAATCTACTGGATCCTTTAAAATCCGTGGTATGGTGATGAGGAATAGATTTAGAAAATCCAATTAAAAATAGAGCAATTAAGATTTCTGAGTTTAATTTTCAGTGGAAAACATAAAAATTATTCATAAGCTAGATACAGAGTGTACATTTAAAAAAAATTTATTCTTTACCTTCTTAGAATAATTTGGATTTAGAAACACATAATGAAAACAAGAATTAAACACATTCAATAGATAGATGCACTTCACAATTAAAATTGACACAAGGATCCTATAATGCTTGCACTGTATTACTGAAAATTGTATCAATGAAAGCTTTGTGAGTTGCTTTACAATATATTTCATTTCTCCAAACAAGTCCCAACATTAAGACTTTGATTTGTGAAGTACTTATACAAAATTATTACAAAATATCTCGATTATAGAGATCAAGATAGAATCCTAAAATATCTAAAAATTGTTTACAAAAATAGCACTAGAATTTAGGAATTGGTGAACTGCTGGAGGAGTTGGCCCTATTTGTGAAGATGATTGTTGATGATTGGGCCTCCAAATCTGTTGCGTTGTTTTTCCTTGTTGTCTGAGATGGAAACATTAATCTAAGTAACTCACACAATTTTTCCCATCTATCTTCAATTGTGTTAACACTGAAAAATCGTACGGGAAAAAGACATTAAAAATGTCAAGCAGAAGGTACAAATAAAAATTTCCAGAGAAGGAATACATTAGGAAGAGCCAAAAAAATTAATTCTTCCTAAGGTCAAAAGACAAATTTGTGGACATCGCACAGGAAACAAAGGGTTTTTGCACACAATGCGACTTTTTCTTCGTTGTGCGCAACTATCCTTTCGATAACCACGTGGTCCTGGGGATGACGGAATGCCACCATTCAGGACCACTTGGCACACTCGGTTAAAAATATTCTCACTCAACCTAACCAAGTACAATTGTCTTTGAGCCACCTTGAGGCCTTAATGCAACACACAAAGGAATCATACCTCCACTCTTGTGTCACCATCCATCTTGGGCCAAGAGGAGGGAGAATTTGAAAATGGTCTATTAAAGCTAGCCTTTGGAAGAAGAATATGAGACACATTGTTATGTTGGCCAAATTTATCCATAGAAAATCAACTTGTGTAGTCCTACAATAAAGGGATTGGAAGGACTCAGTTGTTGGCCACCCAACATCTCAGTCCAAGAGAGAGGAGTTCACCACATGTTCGTCGATCTACCATCCTTTGAGAGTGAAGAGAAGCTTGTTGAAAAATTGAGGGGAAGAGACCTCCTTGTCTTGGATATTGGAGCTCCATAGCTCAAGGGATCCACTACAAGAGATTTAGCATTCTATATTCTATCACCACCAACGATAAATAAAGGGAGAAGCTCTCCATTTTAAGTTATTAGTGTGTTTTCTCTATCGAGCGTGTATCTTGTGCATGTTGTTTTGTTTTTGTTTTATTGTTTATGTAGTATGTTATGTTTCCTTTCTAACCTAGCTTATTACATGTTGAACTTGTTCCACTAACATTTAACAAACCATTTTGGCCTGTGACTCTTATGTAGGTAAGAAGCTTGCCTATTAATCAAAGTGTATTTCGTACACCCATGCACCAAATACACTACCACATGAATGGTGAATCCACTAGATTCTTTCTTTTGAGTTAATGGTTGTTGATGCAGGTCCTTCTTCATGCTCAGTTTACTGCAAACCACCCCTACCTCCTCTCAGCATCTCCAATCACACTCAGTGATAAGTGTTTCACAACAGAGGAGAGAATATTCTTCATTCTACTTGACCGCGCGCATTGTGCTCTGACAGATGCATGCTCCGCGCCTGTTGGACGATAACCCACACGGTAGGCTAGCAAGCTAATTTTTTCTTTATTTTTGCCATTTTTTCAATTGTAAAGTGGTTGGTAACCCATAATTTTTTTTCCATCACTGTGTTCTTGTATTTCATGACTGATTAAGACTCTTACTTGCTAGAATTTAGCCTAGCAACTAAGTAGTTTTAATTTTAGTTTTTTATTTTTTGCAAATCATACATAGTTTAAGTAGGAAAAAGTAAGTGCCCTTGAATTCACATATGTTTTCCAAAAAAAATATTTTTTGATAAAAGATACAAAACACATAGTGTAATTAGCATAAAATTAAGTGGCCCATATATCCACATATCTTTAGCTAATTCATTTTTTTTCAATTTTTGCATTAGATTATTTCAATTTTGCATTAGGAATTGGGACTAGGAACAAACTGTCAAAAATAAAGCAAATAATCTCTGCCACCCTTGCACCTCACGATGAGCCTGGGTTTGCACATGCACACTTTCCTAAGACAAATTTTCATCTCCCTATAGTGCAAACATAGTCTAACTAGGCAAGGTGTAAGCGACCCATCATCCACACATCATTATTTTTGCAAGAACAATCGCACATAAGGTAATTAGAAAAGGATTGTAATGGATCAACACATATCCACATCTCATAACACTTTTGATTGTACACTCCAAAGCACACACGAAGCATCAGTAAGCATTGGACCAAAAGGCACCCAGTGTGTTGGGACCTTTATCCTCTTCTTACAGTTACTTCACCGAAGCACACCCTAAGAAAAATTGAGACTCTCCAAAAATAATCATTAACTGAACTCACTAAATTCTTCCCATAGGGGCCACAAAAGAAATTATAGTTCAGGTTAAGACCATCAAGGGTAGGCATCCAATAAGTCGTCGTGGTCATAGTCGAAGAGGAAATTCCATGAGGATGTGGTAATCCAAGATAGGAATGGTCCTAGAAGGACATACCTTGTGAACATTTGGATGGTGTATGTGCCTTGAGAGAAAATGATGAAGGTGTCTATAAATCATTTGTCTCCCCAACAAGGTGCTCTAATATTGTGGAGAGATAGAATTTTTAGTCAAGGCCTTGCTATATGAAAATGTTGGTTGATATGAAGAGATGCATTGATATAAGCTAATATGATATCTTATGAGATCGCTTACCAATCCAACTCTTCTTATGACAATTCTTCAGTATGAGAATTTCCATGTACCTTGTATGTATTATGAATACCTCCCTAGTTAAGAGGCAGTGTTGAAATATGTAACTAGGTTCGGTTTTTATAATGTCTCATGTAATCATGATTTTATGTGTTTGATTTAAAGAGAAAAATAAAATTTATTATTATTAGTTTGTAGCATGGGTTTCATGTTCATGGTCATTTTATTTACAGGTCAAGCACTGACTAAGTGCTTCTAAGAATTTTCCATATAAGTCTAGGAGTCAAAGATCCATTGTCATATGTAAAATACCCTATTGGGCATATTCTATCGCATAAGAAGAATTTATGTAAGTCAAAATTATGTCATAAAATCCCTCCAAGACCAATTCGACCTGCAGTCAACAAGTTGGCCTACAAGAGATGTCATGTCGGCCTATTTAGGGCTCCCTAGAAGCTTATATATTATATGCACTCAACCTCATTTGAACCTCATCCACGAAGCTCGTTGAATAAAATAAAAGAGACCAAGAAGAAGAGTGAAGAAGGGGAGAAGGAAGAGAAGATAAGACCAAAGTTTTAGAAGACAATTTTGGGTTATTCCTACCGCACATGCGAAGATAATTAGGGCGTATTCTAGTAGCAACAAGACCGAATTGCAATCACATAAAGGAGTTGAACTTAGTGTCAAAGAGATCAAGTTCACAAGTTGAATTTATAAGGAGGAAGAAAAAATCCTAGCGAAGGAGAGAGAAGGTCAATTTCGCCATCATTCTCTCACACATGCAAACTAGGGTTTCTACAGTAGAGGCGTAAAATTACAAACCTGAATTAGTGGCCGAAAATATGAAGTGGAGGATGAAATCTAAAGTTTTTCAAGAAGTTTGACTGGTGTTGACTTTGTGGAAGAGAATCTCATCAAAGGATGGGTTTACTTGGTATTGGAGGGGTCTTTTTCAAGGGTCTTAGGTCTTGGAATTCGTCATTTGAAGATTCTATAAGAAGAGAAAAATTCATGTGGATTTTCCTCTCAAGAGGAGAGTTTTTGGCCTTGGCTAACAACCTACATTTTGTGTCCTCTTGTCTCATTTATATTCATAGTTCGATAGTTGATTGATGATAATAAAACTATGATAATCAAGTAAAGAAGAATCTAACTACAAATTACATCAAGTTAAGTAAAAGAACGTCACAAGCAATTATTGAAGTAAGGGAAATCACCCTAATCTAGTTGCCATTGATTTCTGAACAATATAGAGAAACAAAGAAGGAGAGATGGGGGGGTATATAGTGTGTGTGTGTGTGTGTGGGGTAGAGAGAGAGAGAGAGAGAGAGAGGGTATTATATAATATTGAACATTATTATCCATAGAGGCAGAGGAAGTAAGGATTTTTGAAAAGGTAAAATAAGTCAAATTTAGAAAACCATGAATATTTTTGTTTTTCAATGACATAGATGCATTGATTTCATTGTAGATGTTGAGTTCCAAATCCTGTTTGATTGATTTCATACGATGCATTGATTTCAATGTTATTATTGATTTCTAATCTTATTTTATTGCTTGCACTAAATGCATGGATTTCAGTGTAGATGTTGATTTCCAATCCTAATTGATTTCTTGCACTAGACTCCACTGATTTCAGTGTAGATGTTGATTTATAATCATATGTTATCGATTGCATTAGATGAATTGATTTCGGTGTCGATGTTGATTTCTGTTTTGATGTAGCTAAATGTATGATGTACATTAATATAAAAGTAATTAGATTGATAGTGTGCATTAATTTTAGTGTATGCACAAGAAAATTATTGACAATGTGTAATGATTTTTGTGTTACAATAATTCAACCATAAATAAAATACTTGATTTTTCATCTTAAATAAAATGTTCACTCACCAGAAATTTTTTTGTATTGAAACTATAAACTATTTGTAATCGACTATATTCTTGTTATTCCCATTTTCCATCATTCAACATTTTTAGTCACTTTGCATTAAATCGAGGTAATATAAAGCAACTACCATTGAAACTTACTTGAGGTTTAACACTCCATAAGTCATAATGATTAACTTTGGAGAAAGTTGCTATTAATATTGGAGAGCAAGAAAGACAAGATATGATGTTCACTACAATAGTTTGAGTTAAATATTTGAATGGTCTACTAGTTCAACTTCCCTTTTTCATATGATCAATATAAAAAGGTAGCAAAACTAACAGATGTGTCAATAAGAATAATAAGAACAATATAAGAAAATAATTTGAGATTGATCACAAAGAAGACTATTTTTAATTGACTACATTCTTGTTATTCACATTTTCTATCATTCGACACTATTACATTGTCACTTTGCATTCAAAATTTTCACTTCATCATTTTTCATCATTCAAGTTATTAATATTCTGTCATCTCAAAAAAATAAGGTAACTGAGAAAATTTAAGATTAAACTGATCAGATTAATCGTAGACATCTTTAGCATATTTGAAATAATTAGAATAATTAGATGTTCAACAAAATTTTGTGTGATCGTGCATGATTGAAACCAACCTAGATCCATCTTAACCCTGGATCTATCAAGCGTCGAGAGGGATCAAATATCTTTAGGTGCAAACCTTTTCTCGAGGTTTTCACCTCGAGAGATTTTACCCCTCTTGGTGCTTGATAGATCCATGGTTAAATGGATCTAAGCTAGTACTTTAGAAGGGTCAAATTTGTAACTCTAATTGAGATTTGAAAGAGTTAAACATGACTCTTAGCTAGCTATGTTCTAACCAGGCCACTAGGAGGAAAATGAGTTCATTCATTTTCAATTTTATCTTGTTCCATAATAGAACATAGCACAAGAGTGGGAGCGAGAGAGCATAACAGAGGGAGTTAGTGTCGTGTAGCAAACTATCAAACCATAGGTCTAAGGTGATTCCATAGAGTCTTCTCATTTGTACTTGCATTATTTTCATTCTAAAGAAAGAGAGAGTAGAGTAGCTCCACCTTTTAGTTGATATTTTTCCCATACAATTTTTTTAGAGCATATATTATATTTATTGCGGTTAGTGTCACGATTGTATTTTATTTCTCTATTTTCACATTTTATCTATTACATGAATAAGCACAAAACAATAAATAATAAATCTAGAATATAAAACAATTAACTCTTATAATATAGTTTTTGTCTATTTTTATTAGATTAGATATTTGTGATAAACTATTTAGTGAATTATCACAACAATTTGGATTTCAAGTATAAAACCTTGATATGAAAAAAAAATAAAAAAATCAAAGCAAAATAAAATAAAAAAAATAAACACTATTTAATACATGTCAATTTCCCAAAAATATTAAGTATAAAAAAAACCAAAACAAATTTTAAAATTTATTAAAATTACACACGATTCCACTAAAACCCTATTTGAATATTTAATACTTAAAAATAAATCCTTAAAACTTCATAAACACACAAATTCATACCATTAAACTAGACCTTAACTTAATTTCTTTACAAATATAACCTTTAAAATTATAGATAGACAAATGCATTTTTTTTTATAGATAAACAAATGCAATGTTTTTTTTTAATCCGAAAAAACATAGAGAAACTAAAAAGGAAATCTCTTTTCTGTGATTATTTAAAAAATAGTCCAATTAGTTGTTAGGATAGGAGATTTACTCCAATTAAAATAATAATAAAATTAAATTTATAAAAAGAAGAAACAAAACCTTTATAATGGTTATTTAACATAGCCCAATTGGGGTTTGTTTTTCTTTTAATTGATTTTTCAATATTTTATTTTGATTTAAAAAGTATTAATGTGATTTTCAAAATCAATATCTCAAAACTTTGACATACGCATACAGTAAAAAAATCATGTCATTTCCTTCTTAAATTTCCATCCTTTAATCTAGAAAAAAAAGGAATTTGGTTTTGACTAAACATTTTTACAGATGAAGATATTCTCTTTATCTTAAGTGGGCATAATAGGAGAAGCTTTAGTTTGATTTTGTTGTTATATTTTAGTTTGATTTTATAACCATACTTTATAAATTATTACAAATTAATTATTCAGAGAATTTATTACTTTATTTTTAAGCTTTAAATTTAATAAAGTTGCAATAGTATTATTTATATGTTTGAAGCTTACAATTATATAAATTATACAAATATATGTATATCAATGGATTCAATTTGATCAAGAAATGTACTAAAGCTAGATATTGAATCTTTTTACAAATTAATTGTGGAAAATAAACACGATCGTCAATCAAAACAAGTAAAGAAAGAATCAAATCAAACCACAACACATATATTTTTTCGGGGAAAGCTTGCTACTCAAAAGCCCTCTATCTTCTATTGTATATTCACCATGGAATCATGAAACAATTACAATACACTCTTCTCACAAGAGTCTCCTACACTCTCACAACTGTCTCACACTGACCCAGACAAAATCGACTAACACTTTGCTAATTCTCAGCCTCTAATCAACCTGTCTTGTGTTGTAGGAATTTACAGGGTAAGTTCCTTAGATCAAACACGAAAGGCCACCGCTCACAAACAGATCAAAAATCAGTACACCAATATATCACGTGGTTAAAACCCTCGAAGAGGGAAACTGTCCACGACCTCAGCCAACGCGGCCATTTTAGACAATTTATTAATATAAAAAAAAAATTACATATGTCTCTCTCATAAACGGTTACTGGAAAAATGACCCTCCATGCTCTTTAAATAGAGATCATGGATGAATCTGGTGTTAAGCCATGGATCAAGTGTCGTTAATATCAAGGAGAGAGTGAACCATCAGATCACTACAAATCGTGACAGTCGGATTATAAGTTACAAATGTACATAGTAAAGAAACACACTTTACCTAACTCTGCACTAGACCAAGTTATACTTAACTATTTCCTGTGTGTCGAAATATCCTAACATCCCCCCTTAAGAACAACTCGGGATAGGATTGAAGGATTTACAACGTGACACAAAAGGAGCCTATTTCCTATGTGTCGAAATATCCTAACATCCCCCCTTAAGAACAACTTGGGATAGGATTGAAGGATTTACAAAGGTGACACAATAGGAGAAGGAAGGAGGCATTAGAGCCTATCCCCCCTTAATGATAACTTTCTTGAACTCCAAGCATGGATCGAATTTTGGTAAACTTCGCTTCTGTGAGAGCCTTTGTAAAGATATCGACAACTTCATCATTGGTTTAACAATACTGTACTTCAAGAACATGATCATGAATGAGCTTTTTGATGAAGTATATATGAAGCTCAATATGTTTCATATGCTGATGTTGAACTGGATCTTTGCATAGCTGAATGACACTTTGATTATCACACCAAAGTGTAGTTGGATGTTGTTGATGAAGACCAAATTCAGAAAGGATCTGACAAAGCAAAATGGCTTCTTTGCTAGCTTCAACGACACCAAAATACTCTTATTCTGCCAAAGAAAGAGAGATGGCACTTTGTTTCTTACAATACCAAGTAATAAGTCCTGAACCAAGATTGAATACATATCCTGCAGTAGACTTTCAATCATCAGGGTCACCAACCCAATCAAAATCAGTGAAACCAATCAACAATGGAAATGCTCATGCACTGTAATAAATCTCGAACTGAACTATACCTCGAATATATCGAAGTATCCTTTTAGCTGCTTTCCAGTGACTTTCATGAGGTTGGTGCATAAACCGAGCAATAAGACCAACGGAAAAGGAAAGGTCGGGACGGGTATGGTTTAGATAAAGAATTTTACCAACAAGTTGATGGTATAAGGTAGCATCAACTTTAGGGGTAGTACAAGTGACTGAAAGCTTGACTCTAGACTAAAAGGGAGAAGAGGCTGGCATATAGTCTTCCTTGTGAAAGTGGCGGAGAAGGACATAGGATACTTGGACTAAGAGAGGGTAATACCTTCTTTGGATTGCAGGACTTGAAGACCAAGGAGATAATGCAAGTGTCCTAGGTCTGTCATTTCAAACTTATTTTTGAGGCTAGACTTCACATGGTTTATATGGTTGGGATCACTACCAATAAGGATAAGATCATCAACATAAAGAACAATGATGGTGAAGGACTTACCCACTTTCTTGGTGTAGACAATGTTGTCAGAATGACACCTAGAAAAGCCATTATCTAATAGAAATCTATCCATTTTGGCATACCAAGTTTGAGGAGCCTGTTTAAGACCATAGAGAGACTTCCTAAGGTGACAAACAAGGCTAGAGTAATTTGGGATAAAGCCAGGGGATTTTTCCATGTAGATTTCTTCATGCAAATATCCATGTAAGAAGGTGGATTTAACATCCATATGATGGACTTCCCATATAAAGGAGGCAGCAAGGGAAAGAACAAGGTAGATAGAATTCATTTTGGCAATAGGGGAGAAGGTTTCAGTATAGTCAATGCCTTAAAATTGTTAAAATCCTTTAGCAACAAGACGAGCTTTATGTCTATCCACTTTTCCATCTGGTCCAAACTTTGTTTTGTAAACCCATCTGCATCTGACAAGCTTTCTTCCTTTTGGAAGAGGAACAAGATCCCAAGTATTGTTTTCCAATAAGGAACAATATTCTTCATTCATAGCTTCATCCCAATCTGGATGACCGGAAGCTTCTTCAAAGGTTTCTGGACTAGGATTTTCTGTAACTTGAGCCAATAAGGAAGAGGCTCTTTTGAACTGAGAACGTGTACGTCGTCGATATGCAGGGTCACCTGCAAGAGAACCTGCTACATCCCGAGTAGAGAGGACCCACCTTGGAAGCTGTGGAGTTGAAGGAATATCTTCAAGAGGTGGAGGAGGATTGGCATCCTCGATGTCATCATCTGAACTAGAAGGAATACTATAAAAAATAGAAGAGATAGAGAGAGGTGGTACATATGCCGAATCAGGCTCGCAGGCCATATATTTTCATCAAATTTTACATCTCTTATAGTGATTATATTTTTGGATTTTGGTTGAAGAAGTCTATATCCTTTAACATCTTTAGAATATCCAACAAAAATGCATTTTTCACTCTTAAGTTCTAAGGCTTTATGTTTCGCATCTGGAATATGGGCCCAAGCATCACTTCCAAAAACACGAAAGTGACTTACATCTAGTTTGATTGAGCTTCAGGCTTCTTCTGGAGTTAGATTCCTTAAAACCTTAGTAGGAGTGTGATTTAATATGTAATTTGCACAGTCAATTGCTATTGCCCAAAAATTGAGACTAAGTCCTTTAGATTGAAACATACAATTAACCATTTCTTTTAACGTGCGATTCTTCCTTTCAGCTACACAATTTTGTTGTGGAGTATATGGAATAGTATGTTGCAATTGAATGCCATGCTTAGTGCAAAAGTTGATAAATTTGTTGTTAACATATTCTCATCTATTGTTTGATCTTAACTTAATAATTTAATGTCCAAATTGTTTCTCAACAAAGTCCTTAAAGGCCAAGAACATGTTAAAAACTTCGCTCTCGATTTTTAAGAAGTATACCTGGAAGTGCGTCTAGAAAAATCATCAATTAAAGTTAAGAAGTACTTGCAACCATATAAAGAAACAACGGGAAGTGGACCACATAAGTCACTGTGCACAAGTTGCAAAGGGGCTGAAGCGTGCTAAGAGGCACGTTTGTCAAAACTATCCTGATGATGTTTTCTGAGTACACATCCGGAGCAAACACCATATCAGCAAGATACCATAGGAAGAACTGTCACCATATTTTCTTTACATAGAGTTTGAAGAGAGCGATAGTTTAAGTGACCAAATCACTCATGCCAAATTTTTCTTACTTCATCATTATGAGCAACAAAAACAGAGGGAAGACATGATGACCCAAAGTTATCAAACTTATACAACCTTGTGGATTCATCAACAATGCAAATAGTTAAAATATGTCTAGGATATTTGAGGTCCTTGATTACAACATCATGAGGTGAGAATTCTACTATTTTCCCTTCGCCTGAATGAGTTATCTGATAAATATATAGAAGGTTGCATGACAAGGTAGGAACACATAGTACATCATTAAACTGACCATTATCTAGATGAATGGTTCCAGATCCTACAATACTAAGAGATCTATCATCACCAACATAAATATTTTTGGTGTTACAATCATTTAAAGAAGAAAACATGGCTTTATTTTTGGCCATGTGGTAAGAATCTCCAGAATCAATGAGCCACTCATGAGAATAAGATGAAGAAGATACATTTAATGCATACCAGATGCTTGACAACCACAAGTAGAAAGTGCCATTCCTGAAGATGAAGTTGAAGAGGTCTCCAAATTGATGTGGAGCTTCTTCATTGCTGCTTCCAAGGCTTCCATATTCTTAAAACATTTAGACTCTACATGGCCATCACAATTACAAAATTTGCAATGTTTATCTATTTTCTTCGATTTTCTTTTACTTGCCTTATCAATTTGGTGAGGTGTTTTTTCAGTTTGCAGAAGAATTTGCTTAAGACCCTTGTTTGGTTTAGGACCATACTTTTTAGGATACTACTTCTTGGGATTCTTTTCATATGGTTATTTTTGGGCTGCTAAGGCTTTCTTAGAAGCGTTTCCAGAAGTGATAAGACCAAGGTGTAAGATTTTTTCTTGTTCTCTTATCAAAGAATCGCAAAAGGCATCAAAAGAGGGGTTATTGTAGGCCGTTCCTTGAGAAATGATGTCTTATCTAGTGGAATGGAAGGTGGAAACAAATACAGAGTATGCAGGGCCAAGCTTAGCAAGAATGGAATAGATAAGGCTACCATCTTCCATTTTGACCTTACAACCTTCTAAAAGAAGTCTAAGAGTCTTGAATTTGAACAAAAAATCTTCAATAGAGGAGAAATTATTGGGTCCAAATAAAGCAACTCATTTTCAAGCTGGTGGGCCCCGATTTCATTTTGAATGCCAAAAACAATATTGAGATTTTTCAGGCCTGCATCAGGGGTGTAGATTTCAAGGATATGAAATCAAAGATCTTGAGCAATGGAAATTCCTATCAACCCTCGTACTTGATCTTGTTTAGTTTCCCATTTAGTGGCTTTATCTCCATCGGTAGGTTTAGTTTCTTGTCCTATGGCTATTCTATAAAGCCCTTTACTTCTAAGTAAATATACCATGTGAGGTAGCCATTGGAAATAATTGGTGTTGTTAAGAATAATCGGGCATGCACTTTCCATTAAAAAAAAAAACGAAGCTGAAAAAGGCTGAAACTAACTGCTCCAATGGAAAGATCTCAAAAAATTAGGTTGATTAAAAAAAACGACTTTCGGATGAAGAAGTTATGCCTTTTTGAAAAAAAGAGTTGTAGATGTTGAATAGTTACGGGAACGGTTTGAAATTTGATGATGAAGTTCTACTTTAAAAAAAAATCTCCCCCCTTTAACAAAAAGCTTTTTACAAAAAGAATCTTAAGAAAGAGACTTGAACCTAAGACCTCTATGCTCATAAACTAACTTCACACCAAGTGAGTTAGTAAAATGATTCGGTAATTGTTTGAAAGGAGGAAGGGGTTTCTTTTTTCGGTGTGTGTGCTTTTTCCTACAAAAAAAAGACAAAAATCCGTCCACAAAAAATGAAATGCAAGTCTTACAGTAGAACGTTAGATTTTTGGTTAGCCTTACCGACAACTATCCTTTTTTCCGCTATTTCTGAGTTCCTGAGATTGCACAAAGACACAGGGAAAGAGCATACGTAGAAAAAAAATCCCTTCTTCCTGTTTCTGATTTGTTGAGATCGCACACAACACAAAGAAAAGAGCATACACAAAGAAGAGGGTATAGATCCAGAAAATAAATAAAAACTATAAACTGAAATAAACAGAGAAACCGAAATAAGCAGAACGATTAACAAATATAACTGCAAAAAATATGCTTTATACATCCATATCTAAATTGACATAACTTGGGCAACTGAAAACCTTTTTGCATGAAATAGACGCTCCAGACACAACATAGTAGTTCTCTAGGCCCGAAAAATTTCAGAAACAGTAGATCTAGAAAACGATAGTCGCATGCAGTCAAATCGACTTTGGATTTGGATCAACAATAGATGAGGCCCTCAAAATGGCTCTGATACCATGTAGGAATTTACAGGGTAAGTTCCTTAGATCAAACACCAAAGATCATCGCTCACAAATAGATCAAAAATCAATACATCAATATATCACGTGGTTAAAACCCTCGAAGAGGGAAACAGTACACGACCTGAGCCAATGCGGCCACTTCAGGCAATTTATTAATATAAAAAGAAATTTTACATATGTTTCTCTGTTAAATGGTTACCGGAAAAATTACCCTCCATGCTCTTTAAATAGAGATCATGGACCAATCGGGTGTTAAGCCACGATTCAAGTGTCATTAATACCGAGGAGAGAGTGAACGGTCAGATTATAAGTTACAAATGTACATAGTAAAGAAACACACTTTACCTAACTCTACACTAGACCAAGTTATACTTAACAATTTCCTATGTGTCGGGATATCCTAACATGCGCAATTCATGTGGAATGAAATCCCTATTCTTTTGGAATTTCAGCCTTCCAAAACTGCGCAAGGATCATGGGCAATCCAATGGATGTCTAGTTGCATGTGGGCAACCTTCTAATGATGCAACTGATAGTTAACATCCATTTAACCTTTGTCTCAACTGGGTCTTCATTGGAACTGATATGCAATATGAAAATATTAATAGTAAATCATCAGTTGCATGGAAGATCACTGATTGTAAATTAAATATGATTTAATTCTCTTGATCCCTCACTACTGCAACAAACAATTACAACTAGTTCAATTGACTTTAAGTCACCTAACTGAGTTAAATGATTACTCATGCATTAAACTAATGCACAAACTGCAACTCAAACTCCATTACTAATAGAATCACTCTACATGCCTCACCAACCACCCTAAACTCGAAATTCATGAGCTAACTGAATTTATCACACTCAGTTAACTATTACAAGCGATTGTGAGATAAGATTACATTTTATTGTCCAATTTAATTAAGGGATAATTAAATTGGTTTTCACACTAATGTATCACTAGGACATTTATTCACACACTAGTGTGTGTGCTGCAATTTCTTGTTGGCCTTCAACACTCCCTCTCAACAAGAAATGGATTATCTGCCACCCCAATCCTACCTCTATGGTATTCCAATTTTCTCTTGGCGAGCGCCTTCGTTAGAATATTTTCATCCTTATCTTCCATGAGAATGTACTGAAGTAACATAATGTGCCTATGAACACAATATCTGAGATGGTGGTACCGGATGTCTATGTTCTTTGACCTATCATGGAATACCAGATTAACCAAGATTTTAATGCAACTCTATTTATGACAATGTATCACCATCAGATCCATCTAAGAACCAAACAAACCAACCAAGATCTTTCTCATCCAGATGGCCTCACATGTAGTCTGAATTTTTGCCATGTACTTTTCCTCGGTTGAACTAAGTGCCAGAGATCATTGCTTCTTGTTGTACCAAGAAACTGTTGTTGATCATATGCTAAAGATCCCTCCTGATGTGCTCTTTCTGTTTGATGGACTGCCTGCCGAATCTGCATTCGTGAATCCTTGAAGCTTCACTCCTCTTCTTGTCTGTAGCATAATCCATACTCTATCGTTCCCCTGAGATATCTCAAGGCATGCTTCCCCACCTTCCAAAAGAGCTTGGTCGACTTAATCATCGCTTGACTCAACTGGTTAATTGCGTAGCAAATGTCTGGTCTAGTGTTCACCAAGTACATCAGTGAACCCACTAGCTGCCTGCAGATAGTAGCATCCACTACTTCTCCTGAAGTAGCATCCTCTTTCCTCCAATCTCATGGAAGAGGAGTATCCATGGGTTTACAACTCTCCATGTGAAACTTACCCAAAATCTCTTTGGCATACTTGCCTTGAGAAAAAAATAGCTGACCATCCCACTACCATATTTCCAAACCAAGGAAATAGTGAAGGAGTCCCATTTCCTTCATTTCGAGCTCCCTTGCAAGATCCTCCTTGCAAGAAGTTATCAGCTTCTCATCACCTGTCAAAATTACATCATCAACATAAAGTACGATAATCAAGAGCTTACCATCAACCACAATTTGGTATAGGTTTGCATCCGCTTCACTTTTGGTGAAGCCCAACCCGGTTAAATAGATGGCAATCTAAGTGAACCAAGCACGAGGTGCTTACTTCAGCCCATACAGTGCTCTCTTGAGTCGGCACACATGTGACTCACTGTCAAAGATCTTGAAACCTTTTGGATGCTCTATGTACACTTCTTCCTCAATAACTCCATTGAAAAACGCAGTTTTCACATCCATCTGATGAATGTGCCACCCCATATGCACTGAGAGTGCAAGGATAGATCTAATGGAAGAGTATCTCGCAACCGGTGAGAAAGTCTCCTCATAGTCAATCCCCTAACCTTGTGAGAAACCCCGGGCTACAAATATAGTCTTGTACTTCTCCACATTGCCATCTGCCGCTTGATTCACCTTATAGATCCATCTAGATCCAACCACTGATTTTCCGACCAGTCTTGGGACAGTCATAGCGTCAACCCAAACTGGTTGTTGCACTGCTTCCTACATGCTATGTCACATCAAGTCTCAATCTATCAGCTTCTGTGGTGCGCCTTCTACCATTTCTGGTGGATGTCTTTGCATGAATGTTTTTTTTCCGCTCCATGATCCTCCGCATGTGGCTGCTACACATCTTGAGGTTCATTCTTTGGAACCAAGAGTTCCTCATCTGCATGCAAATACATCTCCCTCTCAAGGGACAATGCATGGCTTTCTCCTCATCAAATTTTATATCCCGTCTCACAATAGTCATTCTGCTGTTAGGAAAATACACTGGATATTTATGGGGACTATCAGTGTATCCCAAAAATATCCCAATCTCAGTTGTTGGTTTGAGCTTCTTCCTAGCATCTTTGGTAACATGCACATAAATAGATGAGCCAAAAAATTTCAAATATGAAACATCAGGTTTTTTAGCAGAAAAAGCCTCCTCTGGTGTACTCATGCCAAGTATGCGATGAGGACTACGGTTTTGCACAAATACCGTTGTGTTGCATGCCTCTGCCCACAGATGCAATGGTAGGCCCTGATCATGCAATATCACTCGTGCTGCACCCACAATTGTTCTATTCTTTCTTTTTGTGACCCTGTTCTGTTGTGGGTTATGAGGCTCAATCAACTCTATCTGAATTCATTCTTTGCTACAGAAGTTTTTGAATTCATTGGAGATGTACTTACCACCATTATCGCTCCTAAGATCCTTCACATGCTTCCCCATATCTTTCTCCACCAGTGCTTTGAACTCAAGAAATTTTGAGAACGCCTGATCTTTCTTCTACGTGAAGTAGATACAACACTTTCTAGAAAACTCATCAACAAATATCACATAATACTTGTTCTTTGTTGTCGAAGCAGTAGAGAATGGTCCACACACCTCTAAGTGAACTCTCTCAAGGATTTTCGAAGCTCAGTTTTCCTTCTCGTGAAAAGTGGCCTTTGCATACTTCCCCACAATACATCCCTTGCACATGTCTAACTGCACTAGAGTACCCTTGGGAATACCTGTAGAAATCTGTTGCATGACCTTCAAGGCTTCGTGGTATAGATGGCCCAATATCATGTGCCATAACTCACCCTCATCCTAGCTCACCACTTTTTCCACCTTACCCATCAATGTTTTGCATCCATCTACATCAAGTTTATAGATATTATGTACACGAATCCCAATATTCTTGGCTTCTCCCATTGCTTTGTGTTGAAGGAAAGATTTTCCTTCATTGAAGGCAACATCATAACCTCTATCCTCCAACATTGTGACTGAAACTAAATTTTTCTTCAAGATTGGTACATGCATTACATCTTTTAATTGAAAAGGTTTACTGATCCGGATTTATGCAGGAACGTAAAAAAATACAGAAATAACCATAAACATAGAGATGCAGTGGAAATAATGCGTCATTTCATTAATATCAAATAACGTAAATATGCTTACAGACATAATGGAAATAAAATAGCTAGGGTGTTGGTAGCGAATCTCTGAGAAGAGATGTGGTGGCTATAGACCTCTGATCTGTCTTACAATGAGGCTCGAGGGCCTATTTATTATTTAGAAACAATGGAAAAAGCGAAACGTCCAAAACCCCTAACTCTAGGAGATGAAGCGTAAGCCCATGCCGATTCCGTTTGTGTAAATTGGTGTTTCAACTTCCCGGGGATGTAACTTTGGCATCAGATCTTGGTTGATCGCTCGATAGCTCACAGAAAGATATATTAGAAAGTACAAATTTTGATGTAGATCTTATCCATGATCGATGTTGCTCGCGGTTTTCCCAAACGTCGTTTAGGGCCTCAAAACGGCCGAAGTTCGGACACAATAAAGCGC
Organism: Pinus albicaulis; assembly: GCA_034641835.2. Taxonomy (NCBI): domain Eukaryota; kingdom Viridiplantae; phylum Streptophyta; class Pinopsida; order Pinales; family Pinaceae; genus Pinus; species Pinus albicaulis. The sequence continues at coordinate 18,873 of JAXQQM020061082.1, read as the reverse complement.
TAAAAATAGTAAGAAGTTGTGTTGCAACTTAAAAACTGAACAAACTGATGGTGGGGGTTCAAATGGAATAGGTGGGTGGCCACCAATATCCACCTGGATCATTAAGGCCCCAAAACGGCTCCGAGAGTGCAGGACCCGAAAACCTGCTAAAAATAGTAAGTGGTGTTGAATGTGAAAAGCTGCAAGAATTGATGGTGTGGGTCCAAATGGAATAGGTGGGTGGCCACCGATATCCACTTGGATCATTCCTCCCTCCTTAGGAAGAAATGGTCCCCATTGTGTTGAGATCCTCCCTGAGATGAAGCAAATTCTGTTGAACTGGGTATTAGATTAGTTGAATATTTCATGGACCTGTGGGCAGACATGCTAGATGCGTTTAGTAAATTTGGCTTCTTTATCAGCCTCAGAAAGTACATGTGTGGATTCTTTATGTGTATTTGTAGGAGGTATGGCAACATCAGGTGGCGGTGCATTGGGGGTCATATCAATGGAGTGCTTGTCCTGACAGTGTAGAGGAAGGCAGTGCGTCGGGGGCCAAATCAATGGAGTGCTTGCCCTGATAGTGTAGAGGAACCTTTGGGAGTGAGGAGAAAATGTCCTCATAGTCCTCCATGACTTTTTCCATCTACTACACACCAAAAAGGGGGAGCCTTGCTTCGAGGTTGTGGCCACAATATTCTTCTTTCTCCGTGAGTGAGTTGTAAGAAATTTAAATTTCCCGGTTTGGGAAACAATCTTACTACGTTGTTTTGCGCAGTCAAAGAGATGACAGAGGCAAAGACTCAGTCCTGGTATCCTATACCGCTTATTTCCCAAAGTAATAATAAAAGCATGAGGCTTAGGCTCATACACACCATGTCACCTCCACAAGTATGGTTGGCCCAATAATACATCAACTACATCAAGAGGAGAAACATCACATAATACCTCATCCGTGAATGGCTTCATGTTGTACTCAAGGTGGCACTATCACATGTGGATATCTCTCCCGGGTGAAGAAACATGATGCAGTATATGGTCGCAGTGTGTGCTATGGCCTGTGAGGCCGAGCCGCTTCCATGACATCCGTGGAAATGAGGTTCTTTTGGCTTCCGCTATCGACAAGAAATTGCAGCGGAGAACCCTTCACCCACATTTGCGAATGGAAGAGGCGCTCCCCCTCCTCTAGATCTTGGTGGTGGAAACAATGGCACTAGGATCCGCATCAATGATCTGCTTCCCTTTTTCATTGCCTTTTTCTGGTTCTAACTCAGAATCAGAAAATGCATCTGATTCGGGTGCCTTTAGTTTGGCCACCAATGACTGTTTGGCCCGACACTCGTTTGTGCTGTGAGTGGGGCTATTATGAAATTCACACCACTTCCCTGTGTCCTTCTTTTTATTTGTGGTGTTTTTCTGAGTCGCACTACTTTTTCCTTGTCCCTTATTCTTCAGTTCGGGGCACCTTTCAGATTCGTAGATCCAAAGTCTCACTTCTTCTGCTTAAATTTTTGCTCGATCTTGGCAGCATAGTGATATGCCGTGCCAAGCGATGTAATTTCGAGGAACTCCATTTCCTCTTGAATGTGTTTATGTAGACAACCATGGTACTTGAGCACCAAATGTCTCTCTGAATCTTTAATACCCAACTTTGTGCGCAGGGTATGGAACAGATTTGTCAGTTCGTGCACATCTTGATCTCTTTGTTGCCGCAGAGTGGTTCATTGGATGTATTTGTCCTCATATATCCCCACAGGGTAATATTGTTCATTGATGTCATCTCAGAATGAATTCCAAGTGGGTGTGGCTGCAAACAGAGAGGGTTTGCCTTCATCCTGTTGATCACGGTAGGTTTCCCACCAATCTTTGACATGGGGGGCGGCTTTGAGGAGTGAAAAAATAATCTTTTCTTGGTCAGGGAAATCATGGACTGAGAAATACCCTTCTAGAAAATTCAACCATCTATCTACGACATCTGCATCTATTTGGCCTTCAAATACAAGAATATCAAAGTTTACCTGTACCTTGAAGGGAGTGGTGCCTCCGGAGTGGCTGTTGGATGCAGATGTACCGTAGGTGGGCAGTCGTTGAAGGATCTGAGCAAATTTATCCATCATTGCGTTCCTTTGTTTCTCGAGGGCCTCCTCAAGCAATATTTTGATAGGATCTCCTGCTCCCTCGTCTTTCTTTTCTTCTGCCATGGGAGGTCGTCGGGGTTTGCGAGGCTGATCTTGCAAGGGTTCAACCAGATCGAGCCCTAACTCCTTATACCCTAACCACGTTGGGGACATGCAAAGAAAAACAAAGAAAGAGTAGACCGCCTATGATACCACTGATCTGGATTTATGCAGGAATGCAAAAAAATACATAAATAACCATAAACATAGAGATGCAGCAGAAATAATGCGTCATTTCATTAATATCAAATAATAGAAATATGCTTATAGACATAATAGAAATAAAATAGCTAGGGTGCTGGTAGTGAATCTCTGAGAAGAGATGTGGTGGCTACAGACCTCTGAACTATCTTACAATTAGGCTCGAGGGCCTATTTATTATTGAGAAACAATGGAAAAACTGAATCGTCCAAAAACCTAACTCTAGGAGATGAAGCGCCAAAACTGTGGGTCCCGTTTGGGTAAATTAGTGTTTCAACTTCCCGAGGATGTAACTTTGGCATCCAATCTCCGTTTGACGCGCTCAATAGCTCGTTAGAAAGATATATCTGAGTACAGCTTTTGATGTGAGCAACATCGGTCCATGGACCCATGTTACTCCCGGTTTTCCAAAAAAACATCGTTTAGGGCCTCAAAACGGCTCCGGAAGTTCAGGACCCGAAAAACTGCTAAAAATAGTAAGTTGTGTTGTAACTTAAAAACTAAACAAACTGATGGTGGGAGTTCAAATGGAATAGGTGGGTGGCCACCAATATCCACCTAGATCATTAAGGCCCCAAAACAGCTCGGGGAGTGCAGGACCCGAAAACTTGCTAAAAATAGTAAGTGGTGCAGAATGTGAAAAGTTGCAAGAATTGATGGTGTGGGTCCAAATGGAATAGGTGGGTGGCCACCGATATCCACCTGGATCATTTACCTGACTGTCTCTGGAAGGTAACTATACCAATCCCGGTAGCACTGTACCGCCCATCATCACCCATTTTGATATGCATCTGGAAGTCCTTCTCCTCCAAGCTATTGAAAAGTTCTTTGTCTCCTGTCATGTGGAAAGATGCACCACTATCCAAGTACCACACTAATCCCATTGCACTTGACACCATGCATGCAATGAGCGAGAAGTCAAGCTAAAATTGCGAGGGCAAAGCCTCACCAGCTACAGATCGTGGAGCCTTCTTGTTCTTCTTCTTTTGTGGACAATTAGTGGCATAATGTCCATGCTCGTGACAATGAAAACACTTCACTCTAGATATGTCACGCTTCTTTCCATATTTGTTGGACTAATATTTGGAATAGTATTTCTTTCCTTTCCCCTTCTTCGACTTAGCAGCCAAAGCGCAATTTTCTTCATCATCTGTCTTAGATGAAGATCCATCCCTGGTATTCCGCCTGAATTCTTCTTGCACCAAATCCGACCAAAGTGGTTCCCATTCTGGCAGCTTCTCCCTCCCATTAACAGAGTCCTAATAACTATGCCAACTCTTGGGAAGTCCTAGAAGAGCTAGGCTCACCAAGTCATCATCCATGACAATAATTCCGATGCTCCCAACCTCATCCCGACATTGGACAAACTGTGTTGAATATTTCATAATGGTGCCGCCTTTTTCCATTTTGATTTTCCTGAGCTTGTCCTTCAGTGCCAATTTTCTATGATCACTGCTACTCTGAAACAGATCTAACAAATCTTTCCACATTGCATATGGTATCGCTTATCCATGGAGACTTGAGACAATGTGGTCTCCTACTCCCTCCAGTAAGATCCTCCCCACCTTTGCAGCCTTCTTTTTCCAAGCATCAAGATTTGTGGCATTTGTTGCAGCGGGTTTGGGAATGTCATTATCAATTAATTCCTCAACCTATTGTCCTTCAGTATTGCCTCCATCCTGTCTTTCCACGCAATATAATTGGAACTGCCCTTGAGTGTGTACTCCAATCTCAAGCCATTGAAAGCCATCTCGATCCCGATTTGCTTGTCGCACCAAGAATAATGTTGCAAATTCGAATACTATTCAGTCACGAACTCAACTTCTCCTCCACTATAGTGATTTCCTGTGCTCTTATACCATGTATAAATTATACAAACATATGTATATCATTGGATTCAGTCCGATCAAGCAATGTACTAAATTTAAATATTGAATCCTTCTACAAATCAATTGTGGAAAATAAACACGATCGTCAATAACAATAAGTAAAGAAAGAATCAAATCAAACCACAACACATATATTTTCCCGGGGAAAGCTTGCTGCTAAAAAACCCTTTGTCTTCTATTGTATATTCACCATGGAATCATGAAACAATGAAAATGCACTCTTCTCACAAGAGTCTCCTACACTCTCACAACTGTCTCACACTAACCCGAACAAAATCAACCAACACTTAGCCAATTCTCAGCCTCTAATTAGCCTACCTTTCTCAATGCACAATTCATGTGGAATGCAATCGCTATTCTTTAGGAATTTCAACCTTCCAAAACTGCGTAAGGATCATGGGCAATCCAATGGATGTCTGGTTGCATACAGGCAACCTACTAATGATACAACTGATAGTTAACATCCCTTTAACCTTTGTCTCAACTAGGTCTCCACTAGAACTGACATGCATGCAATTATTAATAGTAAATCATCAGTTGCATGGCAGATCACTGATTGTGAATTAAATATGATTTAATTCACTTGATCTCTCACTAGTGCAACAAAAAGTTACAACTAGTTCAACTAACTTTAACTCACCTAACTGAGTTAACTAATTACTCATGCATTAAACTAATGCACTAACTGCAACTCGAACTCCATAACTAATAGAATCACTTTGCATGTCTCACCAACCACCCTCAACTCGAAATCCATGAGCTAACTGAGTTTATCACACTCAATTAACTATTACAAGTGATTATGAGATAAGGTTACATTTTATTGTCCAATTTAATTAAGGGATAATTAAATTAGACACTGCACCAATTTATTAATTAAATTGTCTTTCACACTAATGCATCGCTAGGACCTGTGGTCCCACACTAGTGTGCGTGCTGCAATTTCTTGTTGACCTTCAACAACAACCACAACCACTGCTCGATTGATAAAGACACTAATCTATCGCTAGGACCTGTGGTCCCACACTAGTGTGTGTGCTGAAATTTCTTGTTGACCTTCAACAACAACCACAACCTGTGCTCGATTGATAAATTTTCCATCCAACTCAACCTTATTTGATTTATTTAAGTTTGACCTAGTGAGAATTCCATCTCTATGTAGTTTGGGCCTTGAAGATTTCATCAACATTCAATTTCATAAAAAGTTGATGGGATTCTGTAACAAAAAATTTACAGTGCATCTATTCATGAAAAAGTATTTATTTAAATATATCAAAATTCTAACTTCAATTAATTTATTAGTATTTTAATATGAATTTTATCAACTAAATTTTAGATGAAATAATTTATATTGTTTATATAAATTTGAATATTTATTTAAATTATGAATATTTACAAATTATTGTTGGGCGTTATAGTCTAGTATGAGGTAGATGTCAAGCATAAATGTTTAACATTTAACAAATTTAATCTAATGTCAAAATCGACCTTCACTAAAAATCAATATAATTATTATGTATAAAGAAAACATAAATTCAACATTGGTTTTACAGAAAGAGAAGTGGAATTAGTTTCATCGGCTAAGTGGAATTCTATTTGTGAGAAAGGGTGAAAAAATTAAAATAAAATAGTTAATTTAAAGTTGGTGGACTCTAGATTTTGAATATAAAATTTTAATTTTAAAATATTATATAATTATTATTATTTTTTGATAAAATTTCTCATTTTTTATTGGGAGAGGTGCTCTCCATCCCAGAATGCTAGAGATGTGTAATTAATGTAAACATTTTGACTAGGTAAAAATAAAAATAAAATATGGTAGACATGTGTAACTTAATGTAACATAATATAATGTAAACATTTTAATTGAGTGAAAATAAAATAAAAATAACTTTATAAAATTAAAAATTTTAAAATAAAATAAAAATGACCATTGTATTCATAGTTTGATATTATATTTAGATACATAATTAGTTGTAGAAAATGATAACGTTGAATGCATGTAGTTTGTAAAGGTAAAACATTTTTATGGATATATTCGTACTTAGCATTTGTATTTGTATGGATTTGTTCGGTGGTTCTATGCCTTTTTGTATGTTTTGTTTATATTGTTGAATAGATGAATACATAATGTGTATATATGGGTAGAAGCTTTAGAGATTCTTGAAGGCTATTGAGTGATTCATGAAGGTGTTTTCAACAAGAGTAAGGTTAAACAAGATTGCACAAAACACAAAACAACAGTTGTTTCTTCATTCTAATTGTTTTTTGATAATCACTTTAATATGTAATACATTCTCTTCGTACATTGCTCATCACAGGTTCAATTCCCTTCCCCGATCGGTGATGTATCTGGACATGTTGTTAAAGAAAAAAGGAGAAAGAGAAAAACAAAAGGTACTACTAAACTTACAAAAATAAATAAAACATGCAGATTAATATCTCTTATTATTATTATTTGAATTATTTGAGATAAATGATAAGTGATTATGAATGGAGAATATTATTTATGTAATTATTATTTGAATCAAAGTTCATATTCACTTAGTATGTTTCTTCATTCTAATTGTTTTTTTGAATTATTTGAGATAAGTGATAAGTGATTACGAATGCAGAATATTATTTCTGTAATTATCATTTGAATCAAAGTTCATATTCACTTATATGTTTCTTCATTCTAATGATATTTTTGATAATCGCTTTAATATAATATATGCAATATATTTTCTTAATTTATAGATCACTTTATATTAAAAAACATGTAGATTAATATCTCTTATTATTATTTGAATTATTTGAGATAAATAATTATAAATGCAAAATATTATTTATGTAATTATTATTTAAATCCAAGTTCATATTCACTTAGTATAAATAAGCAAAAATTCATAATTACTTAATATAAATATCCAAATAACTTACTTTCTTTTAATATATTTTCATATTAGACAATTATATAAAATATTTTAAATAAAAATAAAATATTTTAAACATTTTAATTTTAATTTTACATAATGTGTTCTTCAAACATTTTAGCTTCTGCAGTGAGAAATGTCGAAATTGAACTTAATGAAGAAAATAACAATATTCCTTTGAGACTACATGACTTAAATTTAATTAATATATATTTTTAAATAATTATTTTAATTATATGAAATAATTTTATTTTATAATTTAATAAAAAATAAATTCAATTTTTTATTTATCTACATTTTTATAATTTAAATTTTAAATTTTAAAAATAATATCTATTCCTTTTAAAAAAAAAATGAATGAAAATGAATCTATACGGTCATACCCAAATAAAAATGTTCAAAGGAGTATCTATTTGCTTAACTTATTTTCACATGAATCTAATGGTTATCATGCTAAGTAAACCTACTTATTTTTTCTGGAAATTGATATGTAAATCTACTTATTTCTTCACAGAAGAGTATCTATTTAACTTTAACTTACTCTGACAAATGTAATGGTTATCATGCCGTGTGAATTTGTGAAACAATTTTCATAGCATACAAGGGATGGTTATCATGGACTGCATATATAGATTCTTTGTAAAAATCTATTGTGAAGGGTTAGCAACTCAAACTTTTGATTCCAATAAATTCCTATTGGATTTTGAACAAATTAATTCTAAAAATAAATTATATAAAACCCCACAACTATAACCACATATCAGGACAGAAAGAGAATGCAACACAGTACAAGTTTAAATAAGGATGTAGGTTTGTTAGCAAGAGAGTCCTTTTGATATATGTAAATGGAGTACATGTTTTAGGTTTTTCTGGTTATATACAATATTGAATGAGAATATGATTTCTCATTGTTTAAAATACATTTTAAATATAAATTAATTTAAAGCCTTTGAAAAACATTTACAATTACAAATTATACAACTCAAACTTGAAATTCTAAAAAAATATACACTAATTTTGGACCAGCTTCCCTATCATTACTGCAATTCTAAGGAGAGAGGCATCCTTCCAGAATCGTTGTGCTCATAGGGATAGCTACTCGCACACCATCGCTCCTTATCTTTAATTGTCTCAGCAGCATGAGAATTCCTTCAGTGAGTTGAAAGCCAGGATGCAGGGGTTTTCCTTCTCTTCTATTAACATTCGCTCTATTTTCGCCGTAGATGAGATAATCTTCAGCCACGATCAATGCAATATCCTCCATGGCACATATACTGTTACTCCACCTATTTTACTTTTAATAGTAAAACCAAGCAGATGAAGGCAGATGAAGCAGACAGAAGAGTGGTGTAATGGCAGTAGCATAAAATGCTTTGAAGATTAATGCCCGACCATGGCGAGATTGAATTTATAAGATAAAGGGTTGAAGAAGCATCCTTTCCACCACTGTGGCCGAATAAGTCTTGTTTACCCATGCCCCAAAACAAGCGCTCCATGATTGGGGTGAAACCACGGCGCCCAGAGTGCGTACCGTGCGTACCGTGGATTTCTACCTCTGGGACGCAGTTTTCTACCCCTGGTTATTCAATGTGGTATTTTATAAGCATGTAGTTTTCTACCCCTGGTTATGTGGTATTTTACAAGCATGTAGTTTTCTACCCCTGGTTCTTCAATGTTGTATTTTACAAGCACTCCCACTTACCTGGAGCGAGGATAGCTGTTAGAGAATGGAGTAAAGAAGTGTAAATCATATTTAAAGCGTTAGTGATAGTGATATCATCGATGAAAGTTATGTTTAGATTTATTTTAATCTTGGTTTTATTAAATGTTGAGAGATATAGAATTTTTAAAGGTATTGATTTTTTTTAATGTAAAATTTGAGGAAATGTTTGTATTTAAAAAATTTTAATTTGTTTTGTCTTTTATATATATTACATAAAAATATTATTGGCAAAACGATGGGTTGTCCAAAAATAACCAATGGTAAATTGAATGACCTCAATTTTACTTAAACTACCATAAAAACAGACCACCAATAATAAATTGAATAACCTCAATTTTACTTAAAATAGAGTAACAACATTTATAAGCATTATTTATATTTTTAATAAGTCAAGTTACATAAAGATAAAATTAAAAATACAATCTTAAAAATAAAATTAAATAAAAAGAATGTAATGTAATGTAAACATTTTAATTGGGTAAAAAAAAAACAACGAAATAAAAATAACCTATAAAAATAAATAATAATAAAAAATGGTCTGTGGTATTGACTCATAGTATTGAGAATTCATGGTATTCATGTGGAGTATTGCCTACTGAAAGGGGGAAATTAAATTACCCTATATCCATATTACATGAAATCTACCAAGTAGAGGGATCAAATATCTGGATATGCAAATCTATTTTAGACGGAAAAGATATTTGATCCCTTTGGTAGATCCGGAATTAAGATGGATCTAGGCTAGTTTTTTGTTTTATTTTATGTAATTTGAGTCAAAATGTTTACATAATAAGACATTACAACATCTCTTCCATACTGAGATGCAAAACACCTATACTTGCAATAAGAGAATGGAGTAAATAAGTGTAAAATGTATGGATATATTAGTTGATATATTTGGGGTTTAGGTTTTATAAAATTAGTATTTAGATTTTTAATTTTTAATTATCATGCCAATAGGCATATCTATTTTGGAATAAACATTTATACTTTTAATGTAATTTAAATTATTATGAGTTAGATGGTAGGGATTTAAGATCCATAATATATTTTAGAATATTTTTAATAGTATACACAAATCAAAGATCTATATTTATTTCCAACTTAATTATTTTTTTTGTCATTTTAATTAAATCCATTAATTAAAAAAATGTGATATGAATAAGTGTCATATGAAATGACTTATGGCTTTTTGGAAATGTGGTATTAATAAGCCATATTATTGGTCCATGGTATTGTAACAAAGTCTATTCATTAAGAATCTATCATGTTATTGGCCATCGTATTGTAACATAGTCTATTTACTGATTAAGAATCTTAGTGAAAGTGGTTGCGAATCATTTTCTGTTACATGTTTCTTAAATTGTATATATGTTTAAGTTGTATATTATTTCTTTTTATCATTAATAATAATAATAATAATGTAGCTATAATTTAGTTAATTCTTATATTTTTATTTTATTTTATTTTACCAACTTGAAATGTAGGATGAAGTAAGTGCTTTGATGTTTATTATGAATTGATGCCTATCAAAATTTACTATCCATTTAATTTATATAGTTGTGCGAGTAAATATTATGTGGATGTTCAAGATTTAATAAAAAATAATTTTTTTTATTGCCATAGTTTAATGAAAAGATATAATTAAATTTCTTAAGTTACTTACCATTTATAAATGGAGATTTGTAATTATTTGTGTAGTGATGTAGTTGACTTCTTAACTATAAGATTTGAATTCTTGCGAACCCTTTTGCCACAATTGTCTTTTTTATTGGCATAAATGTCCTAAATCTATCCACTTTCATTATTCATTTAACTTATATATGAACTAGTATAAGGTAATAATAAATATAAAAAATGCAATAAATAAATATATAGATTTATTATTATTTTTATTTAACTAAATTATTATTATTATTATTATTATTATTGGTATGTTTAAATTATAATCCCTTGAAAAGTCAAGCAAAACATGTAAATCCAACATACATGATTTATATGTCATTATGTAGGTGGTCTAAACATGCCCAAATGAAACAATATATTTTTTACTAACATTTGAGTAACTCTTTTTTTGTGGTTCATGAACGTTGGAGATTGGTGGCTGCTACGTCCATGAAAATTGTCTGAGCAGATCCACTAGAAGGGATCACTTCTCTTCGGCTCATTAGCAGATCCTAACTCCAAGAGCATCAAGGATAATTGACCCCATGACCTCACATTAGCAAGGTAATTTAACAATGGGAAATCGTCCAATTGAGCTAACCCTTAGGGCTGACATTTGAGAAAATTATAAGGAGATCAAATGAAAATACAATTAAAAAAAGTAGTTTTCTTTATTTTCCTTTACAAATTTCATAACTCTTATTTACTATTTTCCTTAGGAGGCCCGTTTTACACCTCAAAATTTCCCTAATACCAATTATTCATGTATTATATTTTAAAGTTACATTGCATGCCCACTTCCATTATCTCATATCAAGACACCCCATTAACTAGAAAATTTTGGTAGGAGCTATTTAAACTATGATTAGGTACACAGTTGCACATGAGTACTACATATCAACCCCAAATCAATGTGATCAACAAGGGCTTAGAAATATGTTTTCAATGCTTCACGTTTGAAAAACCACAATAATAGGCAGAATGGCTTCCCTTTGCAAAATGGTGGCGGAATACCACTAATCATGGACTTACCAAAATGACATAATATGAAAGCTATATTTGGTCAACAACCCTTTTTAGTGACTTATTATTTACAAAACACCTCCATGGTTCATGTAATGTATAACACACTTCACACTAGAGAAACCATTCTCCACACACTTAGGATAATTTCATTATGGATCAAACTATAATGAAATAATAAGTTGACCAAGATCACTTGGAGAATTTTTTTGTAGAATGGGATTGGGTGTTTCTTAGGCTTACATAAAATAAGAAAACATCACTCAAAGATAAGTCTACTAGCCCACTCCAAGGTTCATCTAATCTTGCAAGTGTCTTATTTAAATAAGGTCATGGGATCGAATTTCAAGGTGCGAACCAACTTACTAGAACTTGACAAAGTTCCATTTGGTTTTAGGAAAAAACAACATTGGATACAAAAGAGAATCAATTATGCCAACACGTTATTTGAGAAGTGGTAATCCCATTGAAATGTATGAAATCAAAATCAGTCAGATGGGAACTAGTAATGAATCTGCAACAATTTCATTGCATGTATCCCTAAGGAAAATGTTGCTTTCAAAGTGGGGTAGAAAATTAGGTTCCTACCCTAACCTCCCTGCTTTAAGCCAATGAGGAATTATTCAATCAATGTATGTAGTCATATTCTTTGAATAAGTCCCATTAGATAATAGTAGATAGTAATTTAATGTAAAAAATGGTTTTCTTTATTAAATAAGAGCTACCAATTAATTTCTACTCAATAATGATGGGACCACAAGTGAATAGGGTTTTGTTATTGAGAATCTATTCAAAGAGATAGTAGGCTATGAAATATTTTTTCGTATTGTTGTATTTGAAGCTTTGCTCAATGATATTTTACCTTGACCTTAAGAGGTAAGTGAACACTGATTTCTTCTTTTGATTATCCTAATATAAGTGTACGTTTCACATATTTTACCTTATTTGTCTCTTGTATCTAGTTTTCTACATTTAAATATGTGTATACCTAGTTTTTTTTTCAAGTCTAAGGGCTAAGGAACACTTCATCAAAGATATTAATAAAAAAATGTCATTTGTTAATAAGAGGTGAATTTTTGTAATATTGAATTAGGGACGTTATATATTTCAAGACTATCATATCATAAATGATTTAGAATTTGAAGAGTTGACATCCTTTGATACCAAGTATCTTGGAGTCACCACCCAAAAGGTTGTGGTTCCACAAAGCTCTTGAAGTGAAAAAAATCATCAGCTAATATTGGAAATAGGAATTACGATTCTCACATGTCAAATACGTGTCCATAACTTCTGATAGTGAAAATATGTATTTTCACCTTAATCTCATTGATGGCCTCCCATAAGTTCCATATATGTATTAATGTATGTGTCCCAAGCAAAGGGAACCAAATTTCAATAATGTTAAACACCCTCCTTCAAGTTATATTAAAAATCATTTTGAAAATATCATACTAAGATTCACACATTTTGAATTTTGCATTTAAAAACAAACCCAACTTGTAAAAGAAACCACCTATAACAAAAAACAACTACCAAATCTATGTCCAAGCAAATAGGTTAAATATAGAACACACCACTAATAACATAACAATAATCATTTTCATGTTTGGAAGATATAATTAAGATAAAGTACTAAATAAATGCTAAAAATATAACATATAAAAAAATAACCTAATTAAAAAATGATAAAGAAAATATACCAATAACCAAAGCATTCATAACATAACCATCCATGCCAATAGATGAAAATTTTATAGTGGGAAACATCCTAATAACTTAAGAGGAAAATCCCATTATTGAAATAGTCAATCAATTTTTAGATCAAAATTACCACAAAGAAGCAATACACAATTGAAATTGCATAGATGCAAAATACATCTAATCCACTATCAAAATTTACATTTATTCTTATAGCCAATGAGTCATTTGATAAGGTTAACTTTGATTAAATAATCTTTAAGTCAACTTGTTGATGCAATCAAAATTGATTAGAATATTTCACTAGAATAATACTTGTTAGCTTTAATTATAACTTCAAGGTTGTGTTTACGCATAACACTCTCTAACTCTCAATGGTTTCATAGCCTCTTGGCTATGTTGGCTTGTTTGGTAAAAATTGGATTTTTTGGGCTTGTTGGGTTATTGCTTTGGGTAACTTTGTTTGTATAATTATGACATATTATTAGATTCTGAGTAGCTCGGAAGGTATTTTTGAGAGAGGAAAACCCACCAATAAGTTGTTTTTTGGGTGATTTACCCAAAAGTGGGGTTTTGGACCCAAGCAATGGGTTTAGGACCAAAAGAAAATAATAATTTATTCTAAGGGTCAAAGAGGCTAAAAACCTACATGTAGAAGGTTTCCTAAGTGACCCAAGGAAAATTATATAAGGAGCCTAAGGTGAGGTTCATAGGACACATTAAGTGAAAGAGAAGATGTAATTTCTCTTTTGCAAGAGTGTCGTAAGAGGGACGAGTTCTATTGAAGGAGGCTAATATCCTCTTGTTTTAAGAAGGTCGTCAAGGTGGAAAGGGCACTGAGGGCTAAAGATTAAGGCTAAGGGTTTGAGGGCTTGGTCTAAGGCCAACATTGAAGCCTTTCCATGTTTCTAGAGGCTGAGTGAACAAATATCTGAAGTGCATCTCATCTCAAGAAGCATATGAGCTCAATAGAAAAAAAAAATCATAAGGAGGAGCAGCAAGAAGGATAAATGAAGCAATTCATGGTTTATTTCATGTTGGATAGTAGGTCGAGTTTGCTCTGAAAGGAGGCCAAAATCATGTGAATTTTTTTATGCCCTAGTTAGGGCTTGTATAAGTCGCATTTAGGAGTAAAATTGTACCCTAACATAGGTCTGCTCATGCCAAGTCAACCACTGAAAAATATGATCAAGGAAATATGTTGATTATGTGTGTTTGGGAGAGGGTCGAGCCATGAAAATAGGCTTAACTAGCCTCAGAATAGTTTTATATAGTGGGTCACATGTCTTGTGGAGTAGCACTAGAATTATGGGTCTAATATTTGCAATAGAAGAGGCCTAATCAACCTCAAAACCTTGAAAATAAGGTTACGATTATCTCAGGGATGGAGAGGGGGTTGTAGAAAAATAATAATTTATTCTAAGGTTTGATGAGGCTAAAACCCTAGATCTAGATGGTTTCCTAAGTGACCCAAGGAAAAGTATATAAATATCCTAAGGTAAGGTTCATAAGACACATTAAGTGCAAGAGAAGATGTAATTGCTCTTGTGCAAGGGTGCCTTAGGAGGGCCGAGTTCTACTAAAGGAGGTTGAGATCGTCTTGTTTTAAGAAGGTCGTCAATGGTGTAAGCGTACCTATGCCTGAAGAGTTAGGCCAATGGTTTTAGGGCATGGTATAAGGCCAACATGGAATTTATTCCACGTTTCTAGAGGCCATGTGAACAAATATTTGAAGAAGGGTTGAGGGCAGATCCTAAACACACAAGTGCCTCTCATCTTAAGAAGTATACAAACCCAATATAAGGTGCATATCTTAAGGAAGAGTTATAGGAAGGATAGAGGAAGCATTTCATGGCCTATTTCATGTTGGATAGT
This sequence comes from Pinus albicaulis, assembly GCA_034641835.2. NCBI lineage: Eukaryota > Viridiplantae > Streptophyta > Pinopsida > Pinales > Pinaceae > Pinus > Pinus albicaulis. The sequence continues at coordinate 3,728 of JAXQQM020061082.1, read as the reverse complement.
AGGTTCAATTTGTTTTGAAATGAGGCCAAAATATTGTGAAGTTTTATATGCCCTAGTTATTTCTTGTATAGGTCGCATTTAGGAGAATTTTTTTTCCCTAACATAGTTCTGTTTAGGACAAGTCACAAGGGATTCACTCAATGAACCTCTTACATATTATGTGTAGTTGTGTCATACTGTACAATACCCTTATTTTGACTACATATTGGAAAATACATCTAAAAATCACATTATTTAACCCCCTAACAATAAGAACCCAGTACACCTTCCCAATTAAAAAAATCCCTACTTTCACTAAATATTATAGGTATCCATTTTTTCATTAACTTTGAGCTCCATTTTTTATACCTTCCAATAGAAAAATCATTTACCCCCTATTATATGCTCAATATATTGTCATTTTTTCGTCAATATATATATATCCCAATATGAATTCACATATGGTATTGATCCCACAGTGAAGCTTGACACGTGGCCAAGTTGGCCACTGAAACATTTGGGTAAGGTAGTGTGTTGATTCTGTGTGTTTAGGAGAGGATCGGGCATTGAAAAGAGGCTTAACTAGCCACAAAATAGGTTTCTATAGGGGCCGCATGCCTTATGGAGAAATGTTGGAGTTTTGGGTCTAATATGTGCCCTAGAAGGGTCCCAATCAACCTTAAAACCTTGAATAGAAGGTTGTGATTATCTCAAGGATGGAGAGGAGGTTGTAGGGAAAAGAAAGGCTTGACATGTTAGAGTTTTAAGAGGATAAGGGTGCATATTGGATGACTGGTATACAATGATCTAACAAGGCTTACTCATTGTGAGAAGTTAAGGTTATAAGGGTTGTGTTGAACAATGAACTCAAGTGAAGATTCATGGTATGTAGCAGACCTTTAAAGCAACATATTCACTATGAGAAGGAAAAAGGTTGAAGTTTACATGTGCTTGTAATTGTAGGAGAAATTACATAGTGAACAACTAATATGAAGAGGTCTTGATGAAGTAAGTTCTTTGTGAGACAGGTGGAAAAGGACCTACCAAATGTTTAGTGGCAAAGAGAGTTGAAAGGGTTGTTGCATAAAGTATATCATCAATAAGTAAGTTTGTTAATTTTTTCGTTGTTCTTGGGAAGATTGATAGACAAACATTATTGACTTCAAGCCCTAGTTTTCCTTATATCGATGATTTTTTAGGGCCATGATCCCTGGTACAGGAGCCATAAGTTTGATTTATTAAAGTTGTAATATAATCAAGTTTTGGTTTTGCAAATTCTTGTGCACATTGTTGATTAAATTTTGTTACATTTATGCTGTGCAAAGTGCTTGGAAGTTTTGTGTATTTCAGAGTGCTTATGATCATGATTAAACATATAACTGATTCTTAAGTACTAGAAAAATCAACATGGTATCAAAGCTTATGGTAGCAATGAAAATTCAAAGGCATGCAGATCTGAGTGTGCACATGACACAAAGTGTTCTAGTGAACGTTGTGTGGACTTAGAGCGAGTCTAGCTTTAGAGGGAGATTGCAAATGATTTTTAGTTTCCCAATGAAAGTTTGAATCTTCAGGTTCTAATGAGATAGAGTAGATTTCAACCCATGCAAGGAAAATCACGAACCATGCGAGAACATTCATGATGATGCAAGGAAACTCATATATTTTGCAAGGACAAGCATCGATCAAGAAAGAAAATTCATGTTACATGTGAGAACATTCATGCACCATGCAAGGAAAATATTGTCCAAGTAAAAAGAAGTCATGGCACATACTAGGATGGATATGGATACACAAGGAAAGTCATGACTCATGCAAGGACGATCATGGGCATGTAAGCAAATTCATGGAGCTGGAAGCATGAAGGAAATACCTTCCTCACTAAGAGGGAATGTTAGATTTTGGGTAGCTTGGAACGATATTTTCGAGAGAGGACAACCAACCAATAAGTTGTTTATTGGGAAATTTACCCAAAAGTGGGGTTTTAGACCCAAGCTATGGGTTTAGTACCAAAAGAAAAATAATAATTTATTTTAAGGATAAACGAGGGTAAAACCCTAGATCTAGAAGGTTTCTTAAGTGACCCAAGGAAAATTATATAAGGAGCCTAAGGTGAGGTTCATAAGATACATCAAGTGCAAGAGAAGATGTAATTTCTCTTGTGCAAGAGTTCCCTAGGAGGGCCAAGTTCTGTTGTGATCCTCTTGTTCTAAGAAGACCGTCAAGGGAGAAAGGGCACTAGGGGATGAAGAGTAAGGTAAAGGGTTTGAGGGCTTGGTCTAAGGCTAATGTGGAAGTCTGCCCATGTTTCTAGAGGCCGAGTGAACTGATATTTTAAAAAGGGCCAAGGGAAGAGCCTAAACACACAAGTGCATCTCATCTCAAGAAGAATACAAGCCCAAGAGAGGATGCAGATCATAAGGAGGAGTCGCAGGAAGGATAAAGGAAGCATTTCATGGTCTATTTCATGCTAAACAATAGGTGCAGTTTTCTATGAAAGGAGGCCGAAATATTCTAAATATTTTTGTACCCTAGTTAGTGCTTGTACAAGTTTCATTTAGTAGAAAATTTATGCCCTAACAAAGGCTTGTTCAGTCCAATTCAACCACCAAAAAATCTAAGAAATGAAGTGGGTTGATTCTATGTGTTTGGGAGAGGGTCAAGCCCTGAAAAGAGGCTTAACTAGCCTTAGAATATGTTTCTATAGTCGGTCACAAGTCTTGTGGAGCAGCACTGGAGTTCTAGGTCTAATCTGTGCCCTATAAGAGGCCTAATCAGCCTCAGAACCTTGAACAAAAGGTTGCGAGTATCTCACGGATGGAGAGGATGTTGTAGGGAAAATAGATGGTTGATATGTTAGAGTTTTGAGAGGCTAATTTTGCATATTGGATGACTGGTATATCATGATATAATAAGGCTTAGGGACTTTAAGAACTTGAGGTGAAAAAGGTTGCGTTGAACAATGAACTCAAGGGAATATTCATGTTATGTATTAGACCTATTTTTTGAAGCTATATAGTGAACTTGAAGCAACATATTCATTGTGAGAAGGAAGATTTTTGAAGCTGATATGTGCTTGTAATTGGAGGAGTAATTATACAATGAATAGTTGATATGCAGAGGTCTTGATGTTGCAAGTTCTCTGTGAGATAGGTGGCAAAGGAACTGCTAAGTGTTTAGTGATAAAGAGGTTTGAAAGGGTTGTTACATAAATTGTATCATCGACAAGTAAGTTTGTTAATTTTGACATTATTCTTGGGTAGATTGATAGTAAAATATGTGGACTTCAAGCCCTAGTTTTTCTAGTATCAGGGTTTTGTGAGGGCCATGATCCCTGAACGACAGCCCTGTGTTTGATTTATTAAAGTTGTAATAAAATTAATTTTTGTGTTTGTAAAATCTTGTGTACTTTGTTGATTCAATGTTGTTACATTTCCGTTGTGAAAAGTGCTTGGAATTTGTGTGTATTTTAGTGTGTTTATTATCGTGATTAGACATAGACCCGATTATGAAGTACTAGGAAAAATCAACACATCTAACATTTACACTTTGAAAAATTATCACAACTTATGTGACCCTATTTTTAAGTTCATTATTTTTTCCACTACCATATTGTAGTGTATTACCTGAAGATCAACAATTAACCCATCTTGTATCATGCACAACTTCTCATATCCATGTCTTGTAATAGAAATATGTTCTTCCCAACCATGAATATATTTGTGAATGGATCTCTCATCTATTATGAC